>CAUYQV010100380.1:0-30008 GCA_963574575.1 Galagoides demidoff | reverse complement strand
TTTTTTATGGCTACAGAACACTTTCTTCAAAGGACATCTTATGAAGAATCATGGATTAACAGATAAAAGCAGAGTAGCTCCCTCTGAGGTAGCCTGGGAGCCAGAACCCCATAGATTGACCCCATTCTCCTCGTGAGCTCTTCCTGGGGGGACCTCTCTGTGAAGTACTATTTAGAAGTCATTGGTCTGAGCATGGTCTGACCATGCTTCAGTGAGCTCAGGGGTTCTTGGAAAGGGCATCTCGGCAGCAGTGGATGGGATGAGGGGACAGGAGGCCAGGGGTGGATGTCAGGACTCGATTTCCCCTTTAGCCCCCCCCCCCCCCGCCAGATTCTGCTGTCATCTACTAATGGTCAGTAAGGGTTTAACTTAAAGATTAGCTTAAAGACATTTGAAAACCAGTAGTCTGGACAGGTGGAACAATCACTTGGAAATTGTCATTGGAAAATTTATTAAAATACTGATCATCTAAACATTTCTTTTTACACAGGGTACTTTACATTGAGAAGTGGTTCCTTCAGAAGAAATATTGTGATACAATGAAAAGTTTAGGGTAGGAACTGGAATTTCTGGCTTCCAGTCTGAGCTTTGGCCTGGATGCCACACACCATGATGTTTGCCATGCCAAATGTCTCTTGCTTGCTATGCCTCTCCTCGAGCTTCCCTGGCAGTAGGCAGGTGGGAAGTGGTGGATGGTAAAGGGTTTTGTGTTAGTTCAAGTGTTCCAAGAAACAGTCACCTAGACAGGACTCAACTTAGAAGAGATGAAAAAAGGAAAAAAAGGATAAAAAGAGAGTATACAAGGGAAGGAACATACAAGGCAAAGGAGCGTTCCTTTGCCTACAAGGGAAAAAAAGGAACAAGCTGAAGAAGGTGTGGAGAACCCTGAGCCTGAGACGCAGGTCTGGCCCCACTACAAGTGTGAGGGAAGGAAGGAGGGATGGGCGGGAAGAGTCTCAACCGATGCTCAGTTCTAAGAAAATCTGGGCCAGCGACTGGGGAGTCCCTCGGTCACAGTCACTTCTCGGAGGAGTCCTGTATCTTACTGGCAGGGCCTGCCTTATTTCTCCTGTCACCTGCAGGGGCTGGAGGCAGTCAGGGGGAAGTGTGGCCTGGCTGTGAGTCCAGATGGCTACCCATGGGCCTTTTGGGGTCACATTCCGGCAGCGGGAGATGTGAGTGGCACGCTTTTATGGCTGCCACAGGCTTGCACGCTATTTCCTGATCATTGTCCTAGACAAATTACATTTTAAAGCAATAATTCCTGAAAGTTAGACTAGACAGTGGTGAAATTAAAAAACAAACTAAAACCCAAAACAAACCCCAAAAAGCAGTCATGATGAGTTTTCCATAGAACTAAACTTACTAAAACAACTGTTCTTTATTCTGAGGTGATGTCCTTCTTTAACATTGTAGGGGGGGCAATTAAAATATCCTTTCATTTTTAATGAAGTGAAAGTGAGACTAGGGAGTAATGACATTTTTAATGCTCTTAATCTGGAAAGTTTAAAAATAGGCTTCAGTATGGTGATCCCAACACAATTTTATTGGTTATGTCAGAAAGACAAAGACAGACAACTCTAGGATAATTGTAAATCATGAAGCATAGCTCAAATGAAAAAGGCTTATTGTTAATTATCTTTCTTCTCTGGGAAGTAGGAGGAGAATAATCAGTATGAAAAATTCACATCGATTGCAGTCTGGTGATGACCAGGGATCTCCAGGCCCACTTGATCCTGACCTTTGGCGTCTGCACTGCCTCTGGCCCTTTCCCTGTAGCCGATCTCTGTTCCTTACAAATCCCTACACTAAGTGAGGGTGGATGATGATATTGTCATAAAAACTGGCGAGTCTAGACCTTTTGTATTTCAGATAACATTGTTAATTTTACTTTTAGGGAAGAGAAGAAATTGGCTCTTTTTGGATTAGGGGCTGAAATTATCCAGGCTGACCTCATCTGTCGCTGAGGCAGGCTTTTGCCACTGGCATGAAACTTGCCAAGGAGATCTAAAGAGACCACGATGTGGCTGGCTGGCATTCATTCACCAAGCCCCCAGCACTGGATCACAGAAAAGTAAACACATCTACTCAAGGATACTATTTTTGTATTTCAAGACAAAGGCAGCTGAACAGTAAGTTTTTTAAAGTACACTGATACTTAGCAAGCCTAGGCAAATTTCTGCTTGAGCAGGGGGGAAAAAATAAAAAAGAACCAAACAGCCTCTGCTTTTGTAAATCCACATTTCCACATTTTAGCATGACAGCATAACCAAGACTTAGTAATTAGTTGGAAGTATCTGGTCAAAATCAAATAGACTCAAGTCAACCAGCTCCCATGAATTTATTTCATTGATTTCAGATTTTATGATAATAAATTGCTTTTGCAAATTTGCTTATAATAAAACAAAATAGAGGATGGCTTGAGGATGTCTTGTCAAACTTTAATCGTGGCAGATGAATTATGTTTTTCAGAAACAAAAGACATTGTTGGAGACATTTTCAAAGTTGGCAACACCCAGCTGATGTGTCAAAAGGAAGATGGGTTTAGGCAGGTAAATGTTTTCAGATTACTTGTGGTTGAAAGATTGCCAGGCTCCCTCCTTAGGAAATAGAAATTCTGATTTGTGAGGCCAGCACTGCTCTGCTGGGAGGGAGGCACTGACAGATACCATCAATAGGTAAGTTTGTATAAAGACACAGAAAGCCGTTAGGGGAATACCTCTGAGTGTTTACCTACAAAATTTTACTTGGCACTGCCAAACTGCTAGTAATTGAACATTTCTGGGCAGGATACTATGAGTTTTTGGATGGTATAGCTTGGATATCATAGGTTTTCTCTTTCTTACTAACTTGGTATAAGAAGATGGGGCAGCAGAGAAATTTAGAAAGCCACATCTCAGAACACATTTAAGTATCCATGACTGATAAGGTGTAAACCAACCGCAAATTAATGGTATTCATATAGGTAAGTTATTTAGAAACACAATTTGAATATGGGCTTTTTTTGCTATTTCTCATAAAATGTGTGAAGAGGTTACAAATAAGTTAAAGAAAGGACTTTTGGCTCCGCACCTGTAGCTCAAGTGGCTAAGGCACCAGCCACATACACCAGAGCTGGAGGGTTCAAATCCAGCCCGAGCCTGCCAAACAACAATGACAACTACAACAACAACAACAAAAAAAATAGTGGGGCATCGTGGCAAGTGCTTGTAGTCCCAGCTACTTGGGAGGCTGAGGCAAGAGAATCATTTAAGCCCAGGAGTTGGAGGTTGCTATGACCTGTGATGCCATAGCACTTTACCCAGGGCGACAGCTTGAGGCTCTGTCTCAAAAAGAAAAAAAAAGAAAATACTTTTACATAAAGCATGCTAGCGAACATGTGGGACTTGTTGCCCAGAGTGTTAGGACAGGAAAAAATATAAATAAACAAGAGAAAAGTTTAGATTTATGTTGTGGATAACAAGAAGGTTATGGACATTAAGATTCATCTCTAACTGTTTAGTAACAGGACCAAGGACATCAGACCAGGGAGGAGAGAGGATAAGCACGTGGGCAGCTGTGCAGGGTAAAGGAAAACACACTAGGAAGATGTTTTACAGTATCCAAGACTAGGAAGACCGCAGATTTCACAGAACCTCCAAGATTGTTATCCGTAAAAGGTGTGGTACAAATCCTTCCTTGAGCCTCACAGTGTCAGCTCCTGAGCTATGCATAGGCTGCCAGGGGTGGTGGATGAGTATGTGGCCTAGGAACTCAAATGGGGGAACATTTACAACATTTTGCACAACTGCTAAGTGAAACTTAATTTTTCCTTATACACAGGCCAAAAACCACAGTAGAATTAGCAGTTCTTCACCAATTAGAATAAAAAAAAATTTCATGGCAGATCTCAGTAAGTTTAGGTATTTTGAACTGCCATTCATACTTCTCATTATACTCAAAATCTTCATAGGTAGTAGGCCTGTCACTAGATGATGTATTTTATGCATTCATGAAACACATATTATGATATCATGAATTTGATGTCTTGCCATTTTGATTACTGAATTTTAATACATTTCCTAAGTGAGCACAATGCTTTGATAACTGTATTTTGATAGAATTTATTTCCTTTGTAATCTTATATTTTTTATATAGCTATGCCTCACTAGGCTGTCAAAGGATTCCATGACACAAACTCTGGCCTGTGGGAAGTCAGGAGGCCTAAATTATCCCTATGTTAATCATTAACTCATGTTTCTTTTTAAAAACTAACTTAATTTTTTTTTACAATGGTTTTAGATTTATAGAAAAATTGCTGAGATAGTACCAAGAATCCCCACATATCCAGCACAGATTCCACCTATAAATAACATGCAATATTATTATAATATGGCATATTTGGTTACAATTAATAAACCAATATTGACACATTATTGTTTACAGAAATCCATACTTGATTCAGATTCTTCTCTTTGTTTATTATCTACAGTTCTGTCTCGTTTCCATTCCCATCCAGGATACCATATTGCATTTAGCAATCATGTCTCCTGAGATGCCTCTTAGCTCTGAACCAAAACTTTTTTCAACCTAAGTTAGTCAATATGTTGGTTTCGATTTTCAAATTCTAATTTCCATTATGCTATGCCCATAAACTGACATATCTCTGGTCTTTTCAAGTTACCACATCCACAGTTTTTAGTAGAGGTGCTTTTACTTAGTGGACACAATCTCCTGTAGCAAATCCAGGTACTTGGTACCACGTTTCCCCCAAAATAAGACACTGACTTATATTTATTTTTTCTCAAGAAGACACAATAGGGCTTATTTTCAGGGGATGTCTTATTTTTATTAAGTATAATACAACAATCTACTTTTATTCAAATACAGTTAAGTCATCTTCTTCTGGAACCTGACAGGGGGAGCTGACCTTGTTGGTGGGGCTGGCACTAGTGATGCGGGAACTCCTTTCCCCTAGCCATTTGCATGTGTGCAATAGGATGCCTGCGACCTCAGTAACCACACACACACCTGCGCAAGTGCAAAAGGCTTGGAGAAAGGAGCTGTGGCAGATAAAAGGTATTCCAGTCTTCTTTACCGCTTCATGCCGAAATGCATGGTGTGGCTATGCAGATATGATGGGCTATGCCCATCACTAGGTCTTATTACCGGGGTAGGACTTATAGCTAACAAATGCATAGAAATCCTGCTAGGGCTTATTTTTTGGTAGGTCTTATTTTGGGGAAAACATGGTAGGTAGCTCTGTTTCAAACATGTTCTGCCCTTCTGTGTGGGGCTCAAACCTCTATCATCTCCCCATTGTCACTGATACTTATGACCATCCCTTGATTTGGAACAACTTTCCATGTGAAATGCCTTTACTTTTATATAAAAGAAAGTTAGTAAGTGAAAAATACTGCAAGAATGAAATTTTTATGATACGAATCCTCAACTCAATTTTGTAACGAATAAAGCTTACACTGGGCATTCAGAAATTATTACCATTGGCTAATAAATGTTCTTTGAAGTAAATCCTATCTGATAGATTGAACAGATAATATGTGCTAAAAATTATGCCATATCATGGAATCCAAATGCAGGGCCGAGTTAGAGAGAACTTTTGGGGGGAAATTGTCACTCATCAGAACCACCTCTCTTTCTCAATCTCTCTCTCTTAAACAAATGACTTATTATCTCCAACATTTGTATTTACCTTATCTTTGATTCAGAACCGTTATAGAAATACTATATATGGTTGTAAATTGTTGCAAATATGAAGATTATCTGATAAGAAAGAGTTTTCTTATTAAGATCATATATATTGCATCCATCATCCATCCATGTGACATGAGGAGATGGTAATCCACCTCTGTAAAGCACCTAACATGGGTGGAAAAAGGGTGTTGGCGAGCAGTGTTCTGAAGGTGAAGGCTAAATTGAATGAGTACACAGCAAGTGAAGAAGCATTGTCTGTAATACTAAGAGGGCTGGTCACTCGCTTATTTTTTCTCAGATCCATTTCTCACCTTCCACAACTCATGAGGAACTACATGTCCCAGGGTTCCTTGTAAATTGACTTTTTGCTAGGACCAAAGTTAGCTGTAGTGAGAACTTAGAGGAAGTGAAGTAAGTAAGGGGAAGTCACTGTATATCCCCCACCACACCTACCCTTCTCTCTCTCTCTCTCACACACACACACTCTCTGCTTCAAGCGGCCTCTCTGACAGCAGCTCCATCTCCTCTGCTGGGTGGGCTCCCTTCATGGCCCTGCCTAGGAGAAAACTTCTGTCTTGGCTGCTGGGCTCTAGTAATGCTGCTTCATCCTTTTTTACCTCCGGTCCCAGAAAAAGTTGAAGTAGACTTCTCTTGTTGCTAATCATCTCTGGGTTGGCTCCTAGCCTCTGTTCAGCTTCTCAGTTCTTCCTTCACCTATGTAACTCCATCCCTATTTTATGTCTCATGTTTAAAATATCTACAGCAATCTAGAAATGATTTACTATGGCAGCCAGTCCTGGATATACAGGACAGGTCTCACAACTTGGGAGAAGCTCCCAACAGCAGAGAGCTGTTTCTATTCAGGTTTCTAGCGATCACTGTCTTTCGTCATGACTGTAAGATCCAAATAAAGCCATCTTATAACAGAATAGCTACTCCGAAAACTTCCACCTCTGAGTTTAGAGTTCCATGGGAAATATCTCAGTTGCCTGATGAGAGCCTGCCAATGATCTCAGAGCTTCCTAGGCCCTGTAAGTTTTAGAAGATGCCTTTTTCAAGTACAAGTAGGCCAGCCAGCCTCAGTCTAATTTCACTCGCCTCCTCCCCTTCCTACTCCACCTACCTTCTGTTCCCAAATCCTAGAGATTCACGAGGAAGGAGTAGAAGTAATAAAGCAGCTTAAATAGGGTTAAAGTCTGCTTTTATATCATCTGACCAAAATAAAAAGAGAACCTTGATTAATTCATTTTCTTCAAATCTAGTATGAATTATAGTATATATTATATTTGGTATCCTAGAAAAACATTGTTTGTTGGAGCCAACTCTGAACTACAATTACTTAAAAGCCTACAAGAGAAGGAAGAGCAAGAATTACTCCTGAAACATGGGTTCATGTCAGGTGCATGGCAGAGACGGGAGGTGGGAGCCCACATGGTGGACCAAGCAGCTCTAGGGGGAATGGAATCACAAAATATATGCTCATCATACTAAACTATTTCCCTTGTTTATACAGCAATTTGTTGTTGTTGTTGTTGTTGTTGCAGTTTGGCCAGGGCCAGGTTCGAACTCACCACCCTTGGTATATGGGGCCGGCACCCTACTCACTAAGCCACAGGCACCACCCATTTGGACAGCAATATTTAATCCTTCTCTCCCTTTTCCATGCCATTCCCAGGACCCCACTGCCTGGCCTGAGTGTTGAGGGCATAGAGGGGTGGTGGTCACAGAAGGAGCAGATGGCAGAAAAGATAAAAGGAATGTAAATGTAACTGAAAACAAAAATATCAGGCATAGGAAGGACAAAATAGAGGATATCTCTTCCCAAATCTGAGTCCTTGCTTTTACTTCCCTCTTCTAGTAAGTTCCATTTCTTTTCCCTTTCCTCCCTACCTTGCACCCATCCCTTGATGCTTCCCATGACCTCAGGAATACTGAAGAATCGTCCTGTGCCTCCTTAGTCCAGTAAACAGCCAACCCACAAAGTTGGTTCCTAGGTTTTGTAGTAGTTGCCAAGTGGTCAGAGCATTTCCAAGTGAATTGAGGATTGGAGGCAATTCCATTTTTTTCCCTCTGAAAAAGCCCATTAACCTCCTAGGGAGGAGGCTTGGGAGTACTTGTACTCACCCACTGATTGGAACGAAGGTAATTTATCTGCGTGAGACTTCTTGTACTGGGTCCTTCCTGGATGCTTTTGCTTGGTGAGGGATTAAGGAAAGGTTTGAGAAAGTCTTCTCTCCTGCCTTCTGTCTGATCCTTACCCATCCTTTCCCTGCCAGTTTACACTGGGCTTTTTCATCTCTAAACTCATGAGGGCTTGAAATCAAGCACTTGTTGGTTTTCAACATCTTATGAGTTTTATTTACTCCATCAGGTCTCCAAGAAATAAGTGTTCAGTAAATATGTACTGCTTAATTGATTGGTGGCCTAGTCTTCAAGGAATGCAGTTTAGGACAGAGGGTGTATCTGGCAAAGATTGGCTTTATTTACTAGGTACGAGTTTTTAAAAAAAATTTCTTTGTTTTTGTTTAGTTTGATTTGGCTTTTCCTATGAATTTGAGTTCTTTTCGGCAAAGTGTGAATGCTCGAGTTTGGCCACAATTCCCCCTCATTTTCCCTCCTCACAGTTCCCTAATAAACTATATACTGGCTTGCTTAACTCATTTATGTAACCTACCTAGCCCCTGCTGTCTTTTGACTTTCCCGTCCCTTCTGCTTGAATTCCCGTTACTAATTGTATATGTTTTAGAGTCATTGTTTTAGAATAAAATTCTCAATTGTACACTGCAAATAAATGTTACATATCCAGAGAAGGTCTTGGTGGGGACCAGGGAAGGGGGAAGGTACAGCTGGCCTAGCTATTTGGTTTGTTTTTACTGTGTCTTATCTCCCCAACTGGAATATTTAGGATATAAACCATCTATTTTTAATTTTGCCTCTGTAACTTTTTTCCTCCATTTTTCCCTACCATAAGTTCCCCCACCATTGTTCCTGCCATATAGAGGAGGATCAACGCATATGCTTTATAAATTGTCCTTGGTTTTCCTTATATGGCCTTTTTAAAGCAGTAAAAAATACACACACACACACACACACACACACACATATATTTAGGTTCACAGCAAATGGAGTGGAAGGTACAGAGATTTCTCATAACTCTCTGCTCCCACATGTGTACTGCTTCCCAGATTGTCGAAATCCTACACCTGAGGCGTACAATTATTACCACTGATGAACCTACTCTGATACATCATTATCTTCCAGAGTTCACGTTGGCATTCAAGTTCAATTTAGGTGTTGTACATTCCGTGGGCTTTGACAAGTGTTTAATGATATGCATTCATCCTTAGGGAATCATACCAAGTAGTTTCACTGCCCTGAAAATCCACTGTGTTCTGTCTGTTCTTCCTTCCCTCCTCTTTAATCCTGGACACCCACTGATCCTTTTACTGTCTCCATAGTTTTGCCTTTTCCAGAATGTCAAATAGTTGGCATCCTGAGGTATGTAGCCTTTTCACGTTGACATTTACTTTCCTCTGTGTCTTCATAGCTCATTTATTTTAGTGCTGAATAATATTCCATTGTCTGGATGTACTAAAGTGTATTTATCCATTTGTCTCCTGAAGGACATTATGGTTGTTTCCAAGTTCTGGCAATTATGAATAAAGCACTATAAGCATTTTTGTGCAGGTTTTTGTGTGGACATAAGTTTTCAACTCATCTTCGTAAATACCAAAGGGCACAGTTACTTGTTCGTAATGTAAGAATATGTTTAATTTTTTTGGGTGGTGCCTATGGCTCAGTGAGTAGGGCGCCGGCCCCATATACCAAGGGTGGCGGGTTCAAACACGGCCCCAGCTGAACTGCAACCAAAAAATAGCTGGGTGTTGTGGCAGGCACCTGTAGTCCCAGCTACTCAGGAAGCTGAGGCAAGAGAATGGCCTAAGCCCAGGAGTTGGAGGTTGCTGTGAGCTGTGTGACGCCACGGCACTCTACCCAGGGCGATAAAGTGAGACTCTGTCTCTACAAAAAAAAAAAAGAATAAGTTTAGTTTTTTAAAAATAACAAACTGTCTTCCAAAGTGACTGTACCATTTTATATTTCATCAGCAGTGAATGAGAGTTCCCGTTGCACCTCATCCTGGCCAATTTGATGCTGTCAGTTAACGCTTCAATGTTGACAGTGTTCTAGATTTTGGCCATTTTAATAGATGTGTAGCAAAATCTTAATGTTGTTTTAATTTGCAATTTCCTAATGGTATATGATGTTAAAGATCTTGTCATACATTTACATGCCATTGGCGTATCTTTTTTGGTGAGGTGTCTGTTCAGGTCTTTTACTCTTTTTTTAAAATTAGGTTCATTTCCTCATTGCTGAATTTTAGCAGTTCTTTGGATACCAGTCCTTTATCAGATATATCTTTTGCAAATATTTCCTCTGACTTTGTGCCCTATCTTTTCATTTCTCTTGTCAGTGTCTGTTGAAGAACATAAGTTTTTAATTTTAACAAAGTATAGCTTATCAGTTATTTCTTTCTAAATCATGCCTTTGGTGTTATATCTATGCATAAAGAGTCATCACCATCAAGGGTAGTTTTTTTCCTATATTATCTTCTGGAAATTTTATAATTAACTCTATGAACCAATTTTGTTTTTGAGATGGAGTCTCACTTTGTCACCCTTGGTAGAGTGTCGTGGCATCATAGTTCACAGCAACTTCAAACTCTTGGGCTCAAGTGATTCTCTTATCTCAGCCTACCCAGTAGTCTATCAACCATTTTAAGTTAATTTTTGGGCTGGGTATAAAGTCTATGTCTACATCTTTTTTGTTGCATGTCAGTGCTCACTTGTTCCACCACCACTGTTGAAAGACCTAGCTTTGCTCCATTACACTGCATTTGCTCCTGTGTCAAAGGTTAGTTGACTATGTTAATGTGGGTCTGTTTCTGTCTTCTTCATTGATATATTTGTCTATTCTTTCACCAATACCTTACCGTTTTGATTATTGTAGTTTCATAGTAAGTCAGATAATGTCAGTGTCCTCTCTTTGTTCTTCTTCTTCAATATTGTTTTGACCATTCTGGGACTTTTGTCTCTGTTATGGTCATATGAGCCTTAGAATAAGTTAGTTGGGCTCAGCGCCTGTGGCTCAATCGGCTAAGGCGCCAGCCACGTACACCTAAGGTGGTGGGTTCGTATCCCCAGCCCGGGCCCGCCAAACAACAATGATGGCTGCAACAAAAAAATGGCTGGGCGTTGTGGCGGGCGCTTGTGGTCCCAGCTACTTGGGAGGCGGAGGCAGGAGATTGGCTTGAACCCAGGAGTTGGAGGTTGCTATGAGCTGTGATGCCATGGCACTCTACCCAGGGGGACAGCTTGAGGCTCCGTCTCAAAAAAAAAAAAAAAAAAAGAATAAATTAGCTGATGCTCGCAGAATAACTTTCTGGGATTCCAACTGGAATTTCACTGAATCTGTATATTGAATTGGGAAGAAGTGACATCTTAAAAATATTGAGTGTTCTGATCCATCAGAGGATTGCAGTTTTCCTCATGAAAATCTTGTTCTACTTTGTTAATTTCTACTTAAATATTTCACTTTGGGGGTGTTGATGTAGGTGATACTGTATTTTATATTTCCGATTTTACTTTTCTAATGCTTGTATATAAGAAAAGGAAATAAAAGTTGTGCTGATTGGGATGAAAAAATTAAAACTATCTTTGTTCATGGATTATGTGATTTTTCATGTAGAAAATTCCAGTGATTTGACAAAAAAAAGGACTCCTGGAAACAATAACTGAGTATGGGAAGGTTGCAGGGTACAAGATTAATATGCAAAAGCTAATTGCTTTCTTAAATACAAACAACAAATGGATTCATTAGGGGCCATGAATAATCTTCCAAATTGCTGTAATATTATCTTCCTTTATCAATTACAGAGAGGTTTTATTAGATTTGCCTTCTAGATACACAAATTAAGATTTAGAAATATGTAAGTTCTCAGGACTCTGAATATAATAATGGGTATCCTTTCTAAATATTTAATACACACCAGATCCTGTTCTAAGACCTCTAATTCATCCAGTTACTAATCACAGCAAACACTCAAGTAGTATTTATTCTGTGCCCTGCTCTATGCTAAGCATGTATGTTAGGTTGGAAAATTAAGTTCATGAACTCATCCTAGAAAAAGTGCTGAATTACTAGCTATAATTCTTTGATTCATTATATAGTATATTAGTGGTTACTTGCAGGTATCCTCAAACTACAGCCCGTGGGCCACATGTGGCCTGCCGAGCACATTTATCAGACCTGCAGGGTATTTTTGCCACCGCTGCCTGTCCTGCTTAGCAGTTGACTTGTCCTGGGGCCTGCAGTCTGGCCCTTCAATGGTCTGAGGCACAGTGAACTGGCTCCCTGTTTAAAAAGTTTGAGGACCCCGCTAGGGTTTAGAGCATACATCTCTAACCCAAAAAGTCTATCTTTAAGTGATACTATATCACTTTGTATGTATTATAAAAACCATTCAATACTGTACTTTCATTTCTCTCATTCTGGCTTTTGATGCTATTTTCTCTCTGTCTCTCTCTCTATATATCCCACGATACATTATCATTGGGTTTAATAAACAATTACCATGTAGTTTCCATTTCTGATGTTCTTCATTCCTTTGTGTAGGTTCATATTTCTATTTCATATCATTTTTCTTTCTTTTTTTTTTTTTTTGCAGTTTTTGGCCGGGGCTGGGTTTGAACCCAGTACCCCTGGCATAGGGGGCTGGCGCTCTACTCCTTTCAGCCACAGGCACTGCCCTCATTTTTCTATTATACGTTTTTCTATCATAAGTTCTGCTAGTGATGAATATTTGTTTTAAAAGATATTTTCCTGGGTATAGATTTGTAGCTTAGCAATTCTTTCTTTTTTCAGTAAATATGCAGCTTGATCATCATTTTTCAATGAGAAATTTGTTGACATCCTTGTCTATATTTCTTTGTATAATGATATGTTACTTTTTTACTCTAACTGCATTCAGAATTTTCTCTTTATCACTGTTTTAAGCAATTGGATTATGATGAAGCTTGGTATAGTTTTTATGTTTGCAGGTTGGAGATTATAGGGTTTCTTAGATCCATGAGTTTAGAGTTTCATTATTATTTCTTCAGTTATCTTTTATGCTTCATCTACTTTCCTTTGAGAACTCTAGTTATCCATATATTAGGCTGCTCGAACTTGTCCTACATCTCACTGATGTTCCTTTAATTAACATTTTAAAAATTGTGCTTCATTTGGACAGTTTATTATCTCACCTTCAACTCCATTAATATTTTTAATTAATTCTGCTGCCAAACCTAAACAGTGTCATTTTCATCTCAGACATTGTTATTTTCATCTCTAGAAATTTTATTTGAGCTTTCAAAAAATTTTCCCTGTCTCTACTTAATTTTTGGAAAATATAAAACATAGCAATAGCTATTTTAATGCTCCTGTCTGCTATGTCTAATACCTGTGTCATTATGAGTTGGCTTTAATTGGTTACTTTTGTCCTAATTTTGAGATGCATTTTCTTGCTTCCTTACATGCATTATAATCTTTTTTTTTTTCTTTCATGGCCACATGATTTCAAAGCTCTTTTCTTTTCTAATAATTTATTTAAAAAACTTTTTTTTTTTAAGCTGGGCATGGTGGCTCACACCTGTAACCCTAGTACTCTGGGAAGCCAACGTGGGTGGATTGCTTGAGCTCATGAGTTCAAGACCAGCCTGAACAAGCCTGAGACCCTGTCTCTATTAAAAATGAAAAAGTAAGGCAAGAGAATCACTTGAGCCTAGGAGTTTGAGGTTACTGTGAGCTATGACACCATAGTACTCCACCAAGGGTGACAAAGTGAGACTCTGTCTCAAAGAAAAATAAATTTTTTATAGTTTCAGGTTAATTGAGGGTATAAAGAATTAAGTTACATGGTTTGTATTTGTTAGATAAAGTCCCTCTTATAATTGTGTCCCACCCCCAAGAGGTGTGCCAGATACCGTGACATTGTGCCCCTTAAGTGGGAGCACCCCATCCATCCCTCTTCCTTCTCCCCACTCTCGGCTCCCTGAGTCCCCTGTCCCCATTGAATTGATTTGAGTTTTTCTTTTAAGTGGCATGTATTCGATCATCTACTGGCTTCGTATTAGAATTGAGTACATTGAATTCTTGTTTCTTCATTCTTGTGATATTTTACTAGGAAGAATGTGTTCCAATTCTAGTCAGGTTAATATAAAAGATATAAAGTCTCCATCTTTTGGATGGCTGAATAGTATTCTATGGTTTACATATACCACAGCTTGTTAGTTGATTTCTAGGTTGGTGGGTGTTTAGGTTATTTCCACATTTTGGTGATTATAAATTGAGCTGTAATAAACAGACTAATGGAAATGCCTTTATGATAAAATGATTTTTTTTCTGGGTAGATGCCTCGTAATGGGATTGCAGAATCAAATGGGAGGTTTAATTTGAGTTCTTTGAGGATTGTTCATACTTCCTTCCAAAAAGGTTGTATTAACCTGCAAATATCTTCTCCCATTCTGAAGGCTGGCTGTTTGCTTTACTTACTGTGCTCTTTGCTAGCAGGTTATGCTTCTGACAAAGACCTGATAACTAGAATCCACAGAGAACTCAAACTAATCAATAAGAAAAGAACAAATAACCCTATTTCTATGTTAGCAAGAGACTTGAACAGAAACTTCTCTGAAGAATACAGGCGCATGGCCTATAAACACATGAAAAAATGTTCATCATCTTTAATCATCAGAGAAATGCAAATCAAAACTACTTTGAGATATCATCTAACTCCAGTGAGATTAGCCCACATCACAAAATCCCCAAACCACAGGTCTTGGCATGGATGCAGAGAGAAGGGAACACTTCTATGCTGCTGGTGGGAATGCAAGCTAATATGGCCTTTTTGGAAAGAAATTTGGAGAATATTCAAGGAACTAAAAGTGGGCCTACCATTTGATCCTGCAATTCCTCTATTAGGATAGACCCAGATGATCAAAAATCATTTTACAACAAAGACATTTTCCCCAGAATGTTTATTGTAGCCCAATTCAATGGAAGCAGCCCAAATGCTCATGGACCCATCAATGGATTAACAAATTATAGTATACCATGAATACTATGCAGCCATAAAAAGATGGAGATGTCACATCTTTTGTTTACCTGGATGGAGCTGGAACATATTCTTCTTGGTAAAGAATCTCAAGAATGGAAAAAAAGTATCCAATGTACTTAATACTACTATGAAATCAGTATATAATTACCTACATATTCATACAAATGGTAAACATAACTATAGTCCAGAAAGAAAGAGGGAAGAGGAGGGAGAAGGTAGGGGAGAGGTGAGACCGGGAGAAGGGAGGGTATTTGGGGGGACCTCACCTAATGTGAATAATGCAATGATACATTTCAAAACTATTAAGAATAGAGTATAAATGTCTTACCACAACAAATAAGTAAGCGAGGAGATGGTTATGTTAATCAGTTAGATGTAAGCATTCCACATTGTATATGAAATCAGCACATTGTACTCCATAAATGCATTAATGTACACAGTTATGATTCAATAAAGAAAAAAAAAAGGTTGTATTAGTTTGCAGTTCCACCAACTGTGTAAAAGTTTACAGCGTGCAGTGTAATTTTCAATTGATGCCAGGTACTGTGATTTTACTCTCTTGTGTTCTGGATACTTTTGTATTTTAATGAATATTCTTCAACTTTGTCTTGGGATGCAGTTAAATTATGTGGAAACTATTTGATCTTGTTGGGTTCACTTTTAAGAGTTGTTAGGTGGGATCAGAAGAGCGTCTGAGACTAATTTTTTTCCCTTTACTAAAGAAACTCTATTGTGAGTTATCTCCTATAGTCTGTGAATCATCAAGTTTACCAATCCAGCTAGTGCAAAAAGGCATTATTATTCTGACACTTTTATTCTTTTCCTGGCCTCAGGTGGTTTCTTCATACACTTGTACCCATCAGTACTCAGTTAATTACATAACTCCAGAATTATTTCTCTGTGTAGCCCTCACTTCTTAAGTACTTTAACCTATAAATTCTAGCCTTCTTTGTCTCCCTGAATAGTTAACTCTGCCTCTTTAACTCAGGGTACCTGCTGTGCTTTAGCTGGGTTCCTCTTCCTTGTATGAAGACTGTAAACCAGGCATCCTCGAACTATGGCCTGCGGGCCATATGCGGCCTGCTGAGGTCATTTATCTGGCCCGCCGGGTGTTTTTGCCACCGCTACCTGTCCTGCTTAGCAGCTGACTCATCCCAGGGGCTGAGGTCCAGCCCTCCAATGGTTTGAGGGACAGTGAACTGGCCCCCTGTTTAAAAAGTTTGAGGACCCCTGCTGTAAACTTTCAAGAGAGTAAGCGATGGCAATAGTAAGGCTCACCTTATTTATTATCTATCTTTTAGGGATCACTGCCTTTTGTTCCCTGATGATTTCTAGTGTTGAAAATGGTAAATTATATACATATGTGTATATATATGCACATATATATAATATTTATATGTTTTATTTTTGTTGTTGTTATTTCAGATGGGAGCGTAAATCTCTCCCTGTTACTCAATCTATTACAGAAACAGAAGTCACTGAGTTTTTATGTTGCTTTATTAGGAACAAAACTTTTTTTTTTTTTTTTGGTACTTTTGGCACTTTGGCTATTCCTGATCACAAAGGTAGACTTTTCGTTTTTACTTTAATGGATTTATTTGTTTTATATTTTACATTTATATCTGCAATCAATCTGGAATTAAGTTTTGTATACAGTGTGAAGTAGGAGTCATATGTAACTTTTTCACATGGATATTTAATTGTCCTAGCATTACTTATTGAAAAGACCATCCTTTCTACACTTCAGTGCAGTGTCACCTTTGTTATAAATCAGGTCAATGTATTTATGGTACTTTGTTTGTATATGTATCTGGCCCACTTTTCAAGTTGCGTATAATTTTATCAATACAACACTTTTCTAATCAGTATGATTGATAATGGATCTTTATATAATTAGTAAGACCTTTAGTTTTTTAATTAATTCTTTAAAAAGATTTTCTTATTTATTTAGAAGGCTTTGAAATTCAAATTCAATATGAATTTTGGAGTAAACTTGTCAATATTTGCAAAATGGGATTTTGAGTATGATTACATTGAATAAGTGGATTAATTTGAAGGAATATTAACATCCTTATATATTCAATATTTTTATCCATGAATAAGGTATATCTTTCCATTTATTTAGCTCCAATTAACTTCTCCCAATAATGTTTTATAGTTTTTTTGTGTAATGTATTGTCCATTTTTGGCCTGCTGGAAATTCCAATCATTGTCTATATTAATAAAGCCATTAACTCATTTTCTCACTGAATATTTTGTAAGACCTCAGAATGATGAGAAAAAGTAGATATGATCTCTGTCCTCAAAATGCTTTTGGTAATATTAAAAAGATATGAAAAAATGCTTATCGTCCCTAATTATTAGAGAAGTGCAAATCAAAACCACTCTAAGTTATCACCTAACCCCAGGGAGAATGGCCCACATCACAAAATCTCAAAACTGCAGATGCTGGCATGGATGTGGAAAGAAAGGAACACTTTTACATTTCTGGTGGGACTGCAAACTAATACAACATTTTTGGAAGGAAGTATGGAGAGCCCTCAAAGAACTTCAGCTAGACCTCCCCTTTGATCCTACAATCCCATTACTGGGTATCTGCCCAGAAGGAAAAAAAATCTTTTACCATAAGGACACTGCACTAGACTGTTTATCGCAGCTCAATTTATAATAGCCAAAATGTGTAAATAGCCTAAATGCTCACCAACCCAGGAATGGATTAACAAGCTATGGTATATGTATACCATGGGATACAATTCAGCCATTAAAAAAGATGGAGACTTGACATCCTTTGTATTAACTTGGATGGAAGTGGAACACATTATTCTTAGTAAACCATCACAAGAATGGAAGCAAGAATCCTATGTACTCAATTCTCATATGAGGACAGTTGATGACCTACATGGTAAGCGGTAGGGGAAGGGGAGAGCAGAGAGAGGGAAGGAGGGAAGGGGGAGAGGGCTGAGTGATGGTGTGTGACACACATTTTGGGGGCTGGACACAATTCTAAGAGGGATTTTACCTAACAAATGCAATCAATGTAACCTGGTTCTTTGTACCCTCAATGAATCCCCAACAATTAAAAAAAAAGATTTCATATTCATAATGCAAATAGTAATTTCCCAATCAGAGAAGTCATATTAAATTTTAATATTAACTTGAATTCTGTGAATTTTATGAGTGTATTTTTAATACATTCTCTTAGGTTTTATTACATAAAACCAACAGGTTTAATTGACATCATGATAAAAATATATATATTTTTTATTTTTAGCAGTTTTTGGCCAGGGCCAGGTTTGAACCCGCCACCTCTGGTATATGGGGCTGGTGCCCTATTCCTTTGAGCCATAGGCACCACCCATGAAAAAAATATTTTAACACTGGAAGCTAATAATGGGATTTCATGATCAAACAGTAGGTCTATTTTTAGTCTTTGAGGAACCTCCACACCTCTTTCCATAAAGTCTGTATTAGTTTGCAATCTCACCAACAGTGCATAAGTGTTCCCTTCTCTCTGCATCCACAGCAGCATCTGTTGCTTTGGGACCTGTGATGTGAGCCATTCTCTCTGGAGTTAGATTCTATCAAAAAGTCGTTTTTGACATCAGGTACTTTTAGATATCTGGATCTACGACCGGTTTTCCTTTTACTCCATATATTTGGCACCAGTAATAACAGTGATGATCTCAAATACCCAGCACGGTGTTTTATAAATATATGTAGAGTTGAAATAAATTTTATTTATGAATGTAGAAGAAAATCTTATTTTTTGTCAAAACAAAAAAATTACCACTGTTAACATTTGAGAAAAAAACATATTAAAAATAATTTCTATAAAGGTAACAGTCATTATATTTATGAGCACATTATGAAATATCTAAAAATGTGATGCCTTTGAAATCAGGAGAAGGTGAGGCCCTGCTTTTTTCAAGGTGTTATTCTCTAACCAACTTGTGACTAATAGGGAAGGTATGTGACTTTTGAGGCATCCCTGCAGGTACTGTGAATGAGCAAATTCTTAGCAGCATTATGACATCACCAGGGAGCGTGACATGGGTCAAGAGCTTGGCAGGAGGCTTTCAGAACAGTAGAATCAACAGCAATCGGGACTGGCAGGCCAACGTACTGGCCACCATAAAACTGAAAAGAGAGCTTATTGTACCTCACGCACAGCAGCAGGTTTAACAGAAAAGTAGACATGTTTATAGTCCCAGATTTACAGCACGCCTTATAAACACCTTATTACTTAGAATCCAGTCTGCTGTCCTAGAAACTAAGAATGTGACTTTGTTAAGCAGCCGGGTTTGTTGACATAAATGTCTTGACTAAGTTTGCCATTGTGGTTAACCAAAATGCATTTATTCCTGGGAAAGTAAACACAAGCAAACAAAATGCCTCTTATACTACAATACAGTAAGTTTCAAATTGACCTAACTTAATGCTATGACATAAATATGCTTAATGTTTATGGAATATTTTAGAAACATTTTGCCATGTTGGGCTCACCATCCTGTGTAAGTCTTACTGAATGGGAATGTGTTTTCAGAATTACATGTGCTTAAAGACTTCATCAGAAATATTCAGAAAACCTGCCATGAATACCAGGGCTGACCACGTAGCAAATAAAATGGGTCATGGTCTCCTCAGACGTTAACGTGGATAAATCAGTTCTGCACCATGTAATAGCTACACACTGAAACGGTTACCAATAATTAAAATTAGAGAACTAATGGAAAATAATGTTGAATAAATATTATAAAACCACATGAAAATATGTTCAGGGAAGGCAAAGTATCTGGCTGAAACCCACAAAGTTGAGAAAATTCCTAGGGAAGAATGAAAATTCAGACCGATCTGATGCTTAAAAACTCATGTATTTAACAGTAGATAAAACTCCTGGCTTTAGTGTAGATTTTTGAAATTACAGACTCACAGGACCATCAGGGTAGAACCAAATCAACTCAGCAGCTCTAGTATCTTTTCAGCCTTCCAGTTAGCCCTTGCCAAACCTCACAAATTTTATAGTAGGAAGGGTCTTTTATGTCTGGATATAAATTGACAGACATGATTACATGCTTTGGATCTAAAAGAATAACCAATTCTTTGCCAAAAAAATTTACAACAGTAAAAATCTACTGGAAATTGTTAAGAAGATGGTGTCTATGCGATTGACAAAATAAAAAGTGAAAAAATATACAGACATCGATTTAGCAAATCCCATAAACCAGGTCCTATGAATGACAAGAACCTAGAAATCTTTCTAATAGAACCGTGTGGCTAACTTCATGAGCCACAGCAAAGGAAAATGACCACATGAAACCATAAAAACAATTTTATAAGTTCATAACATGGGAGATGTGGTTCTACAGTAGCATATTCAAGAATGATATTGGGGATTAAGTTGGTTAAGCTCCATGAGTCTCCCCCAAATCAAATGCAATTATAGGCCACATTAGCAGAGGTACAATGTTTAAAATGAGAGAGTAACATAGGAGTTACTGTTTATAGTTCTGGGCACAGAAATTAAAGCTGACATTGACAAACTGGAGCATGGCCAAAGGAAAGCAATTAGAACAAAGAGATCAGGCCCACATATTCCCACATTATGAGAAACCTGAAAAAAAAAAATCAGGGATGTTTAATTTATAAAAAAAGACGTTTTTAGAGGAATATGATCTTTGACTCAAATACCTATAATGGAGCACATCCTAGTTCTGTCCTGGTCACAACAAATAGAAGTCACAAGGAAACCATCAATGGATAAGAATGAGTTGTCCAAATAAATATTCAAAGCTTTTCAAAATTAAGATGGTGTTTCTTGGGGGGATATATACCACTGAAAGTGTTGAAAGACTGAAAAAAAATTTGTTGTTATTATAGAAGGGGCTGAAGCAGTGGAAAGGGGGATTGGACACTATAGAGGTGGTTTACAAATTGCTCAGTGAACCTTTAGAATCAGCAATAAACTCACAAAAAAACAAAAAGAAGATGAGGGAGTAACATATTAGGGCTCCACCTCCTCCTTCAACCATAGCAGTTCCGATTAAATCTATTCTGTAGATGGTGCTTTACTGAAGATTTGGTTTTACAAGGGGCATGTATTAAAAAATCTTGCAAATCATTAGAAAAGATGATTTCTGAAGTCAGTTCTGATGTTATTCTATGATTCAGATTTTCTGGCAGAATTCCATGTATATGATGTGACCCATTGTCATATTACTAAGGCCACTGCAACTCTGTTTAATGAAATTATGGTACTCAGACATCTCAAAGAATAATTCATAGTCAGGAAGATGGGGAACACAACATTCAAATAAATAAATAAAAATCTGGAGTCTTGAGATGTGAGACGTGGAGTATTTTCTAAGTGAATGCTGTTCACAGCATTGTGAAAGAAAAAGTACTCCTGGGCTCCAAGGGGCTTCTAATTCCCAATACTGCTCAAATCAGATTTAATTTTCAGCAAAGCATTAATTTTATGAGTTACTTGCAGAAAATCTACGTCTCTGAGGACAAGGAAGAAGGTTGATTTCATTTCTTAGCATTTTAAGTCCTTTGGCATAATTTCAGACAAAGAGGAGAAAGTGTATCCTTCTCTGTCCATCATCTTCTAGAGAAGAAGTCAATAATTTAGAGCTGTTTTCCCAGACATGATCTCACTTTGTCTCTCAACAATGACTTAAGGGATACAAGGACATACATCTTTATCCTCATTTCCTAGATGAGAGAATTAGAAATCAGGAACAGTAAGTGACCAGGCCAAATCACCCAGCTACTAAGTGAAGGGGACAGTAGGAAATCTGTGTCTTGAACCCAAGTTTAAAACTTTTTAAATGTCTTCTTTAGTTTTTTTTTTTCTTTTTTTTGCAGTTTTGGGGCCCGTGCCCTACTCTTTTGAGCCACAGGTACCACCTGCCCTTCAGTTTTCATTTATCTCTTCTATCATTTGAGAATGTCTGGCCTTTGGCAGTCTTCTGAATGTTCGGGCAGGTGGACCAGTCTTGGCAAAAACAAATGCCAAGGGCCCATTGGGCGGCGCCTGTGGCTCAAAGGAGTAAGGAGCTAGTCCCATATGTTGGAGGTGGTGGGTTCAAACCCAGCCCTGATCAAAAAAAAAAAAAAAAGAAATTAGATTTCCCGTAGATGGTGCCCTTGAAGTGGATCAGTTTTTTTTTTAACTCTTTAATCTCTAGTTTGAGTCTTCAAAGTCCAAAATGCCAGTTTCTTAGGTACGAGAATCTTAACAAAAAGCAAATTGCAGAATGGCAGTATATGGGAGAATTTGATCCACTTACACTCAAAAATTAAAAAGAACTTAATATTGCCATTTTGTTAATTTTTTTCTGGTTGTTTTATAAATCTTTGGTTCCCTTTCTTGATTTCTTTCTTCGTGATTTAATGTTTTTCTGTAGTGGTATCCTTTCGTTCCTTTCTGTGTATCTTTCATGTATCAACTATAGATTTTTGTTTTATAATTACTCTGCAGAAAACATCTTAGTTTATAACAATTTATTTTAAGCTAATAATAATTTAACTTCAATAATATACAAAACTTTTATATTTTTGATGTCACAATTTACATCTTCATATACTTTGTATCTACCAACAAATAATTCTAGTTATACTTGCATTTTAATATTTTTTGTTTTTTAAACTTTATACTACAGTTACATAAGCAATTTACATGCTACCTACCAGTATAATACAATTCAGCATTCCTAATCTAAAAATCTGAACTCCAAAATGCTCAAACTCTGAAGTTTTTGAGTACTAACATGACCCCAGAAGTGGAAAATTCCACACCTGACTTCATGTGATTGGTCACAGTCAAAATACAGGTACACAAGGCACAATTTGTTCAGTGTCCCTAAGGGGGTTACTATATAGTGTACAATAATCTTTTCGTTAAACCCCCCACCATAGGTGGAGACTGAAAGCTTGCTGTTACTATTGCTAATGTTTAACAAAGCTGATACAGATATTCTAGTGCTGCTACTATTACTCATTGATAATTTCCTTCCTTCCTTCCGTCCTTCCTTCTTTCATTCCTCCCTCCCTCCATACCTCCCTCCCTCCTCTCCTTCCCCTCCCCACTTCCTTGCCTCCCCTCCTCTCTTCTCCTCTCCCCTCCCTTCACTTTGAATATATTACTCCACTCTTTCCAGGCTTCCTGGTGGAGAAACCCTTCAGATTTTGCTGAAAAATCTCCTCATAGCTGTATGGTGATATCTTTGTATATATGGAATTTCTTTCCTCTCACTGTTTTTAAAAGTCTTTGTCTCTGATTTTTGACAGTTTTATTGTAATGGTCTTGGTCAAGTCTTCTTTGGGTTAAATCTGATCATAGACTTCTGAGCATCATGTCATTAGATGTTCATATCTCTCCCCAGATTTGGATCATTTTCAGCCATTATATCTTAAAATAGGCTTTCTAATGATGTGGCTGTGGCAATGGCAAATTGCAAACTCTTATGTAACAGTTACTATGAACTGGGAAGAGCTGCAGGCAAATTAGGCCTCCCACAGTTGTCAGTATAACCCCCAACCATTTAAACAGATGTCACTTACCACACTATTGGCCATCAGCTCGAAATTGTGTTTGTAGATGTGCAGTGTAGCATAGTAAAATATCATGAGCTCTGGAGTCAGTTCCATCACTTACATTTTGGTTCCAGAACCTCTCTGGATCTCAGCTTTTTTATCTCGAAACTGGATAAACATCTCCCCACTACACCTCCCACAGAAAGAAGCCAAGGCAGGTCTGAATAAGACAAATGATGTATTAGGGTCTAGGTCTTTGGGCAGACTTTGGCAGGGAGAATTAGTTTTATCAGAGGAGCATAGGTCAGCTCCCTTATCGAAGAGGGTAATGGAGGTGAGGTACACCACCTGATGATGCCCCAGGGCTTATCTAAGTCCTGGAAATCTAAGGTTTGGTAAAATGTGAAAGAGAAAAAGAGAGAGAGAGAGAGATTGAATTTAAATTTCTTCATTAACTCAACATACTTTAGGTGAGATGGAGAATGCTCAATGAATTTGCCAGCACATATATTCTTAAAACATCTGAGTTATCTAAGACAAATTTACATTAGAATGAGGAAATTTATAAATTAGAGAAATATACTAGAAGGCCTTAAAAAGGGATAGAATAATTTGTTTTAGGGTTTACATGAATAAAAATTGATAATTTGCCTTTAGTTATTATTTTTAAACTATTTTTTATGAAGTCATTCATAGATAGATCATAAATACATTTATGCCATTATAGGATTCAGTGTGTTGATTCTTTGTACAAATTGGAATGCTTAATCCTACTAAGCAACATAGCCTTCACCACTTTTACCCAATTACAGGATTAAGACATTTATGCTCTACACCTGATAAACCCAACTTGTACGTGAATACTTTCAAATACAAAAACTGCTCTCTGCCATGGAAACCTGTGTGTCCCTATAATAATTTTTAATGTATAACAATTCTGTCAATGTCTATTCCATCTTTGCATTCAGAGTTTAACTGTGAGGACAGAGCCAAATATGCAATAAAATAAAATGTAAAACATTTCAAAATTACAGTAGTGAATACGTTTTGATTTTAAAAAGGAAAGGAGGGGTACTATGTATCCTCAAAAGTCCTCCCACAAAAACCCCTTTGAGTGCTGAATGAAATACTTTACACATCCTTTAACATAGGTGGCTCATTTAAACTCACAAAGAAAGTAGCGTGGGGAACTGATGCCAAATCTTCAGTTCCCTCCAGGGCATGTGACAATCTCTATGCCCAGAGATTTGGGTATCAGAGGCGGTAGTAGGATGTGAAATTGGATTTGAGACCCCAGATTAAAGTTGGGACCCTAAAGGCCTTTACCCTTATGATAATTTTTCTGTATTATTCTTTAAACATTTTGTATGTCTAAATTATTATATATATATTTTTTATTTCAGATTAATATAAGGGTATAAATGAGTAGGTTATATTGTTTGTGTTCACTGGGTTGAGCCCAAGATGTAATTGAGCCCTTCACCCAGGAGGTGTGCCATATATCCCTATATTGTGCTCAGTAGGTGGAAGCTTACCAAACCTCCTCCCTCCTCCCCTCTCTTCCCCCTTTCCTCCCCTCCCACTTGAATTTAAATTGTGTTTTCCTCTAAAGTATCATCAGAATAAGATATTGTAATTTTTAAACTCTAAAAGGCATTAAGAGGATGAGAAACTACATTTTTTTTCCCTTAAGGGTTTTAGAAGTTAATTCTCATTCACTTAGCTAAATATTAGAGTGAACTTTTATTTAAAAAAATTTGAATTTTATTTCAGCAGTTTTAAATTTAACAATTTTGACACATATTGGTACAATAAACATTAGGTAATTAGTTCTAAAGGATGAGAGGTGTGACAGGGATAAGGCCAAGTACGGACAATCTAGAAGTAATTTCTTTCTAGTTCTTGACAGTTTTATAGTGTACTCATTCAATCAAAACAAGTGGGGCACAAGTTTTTCCGAGTAATTGATTGCATATAATGCATGGGTTAAAGCTACTGCCTGCATACCCTGACATCTCCAATTTTTACTGTTCTTCCTGGCACTCATATTCAGGAAGATTCCTTGGCTATTTACCTTCATTGGGATAAACCTCACACCAATGTAGATGGTGCACTCAGGGAGCACACAGGCTTGTAAATGAGTAGATTCTGGTTATATATGCTCTTTCTCAGATCTGTCATAGGTGGAGGCTACCCTTGGTGGTGAAGGCATTTGGCAAAACTGGATGTATCTTTTCAGATCTAGTGCCTTCTTAGAACATAATCTGAAATAAGTAAGAGTGGGGACTAAAACAGTGGCATTCCTAAGGAGATTGGATGTACATTTATTTCTTAATAAGAACAGCAACATTTATCGTGTGCCAAAAAATTCCAAATGCTCTCAGTTTATCTTGTTTGATTTTCAAAACATTCCAGAAGAAAGATATAATCATCTCCATATTATACATGTAGAAATTGAAGATCAGAGGCGTTAAGTACTTTGCCAACATGTTAAGATATTGGCAGAAGAGTCATTTGTGGAGCCAGGATTTGGACCAAGGCAGTTCATTCCCCTAAACCAAAAAGGTTCTAGACCTTTTATTTTTTCAGCCACCAAGGAAGATGGCTTTGCCAGGTCAATAAGGGTAGATTGGCTTCTTTTGTCTTGGCAAATCTTGGGGTAAGGGCTAAGGAAGTACCCAGCTTGTATGAAAAGAATCTTCTTGCCCTGGTTTTGATCTAGTTCCTGGCAGCCTGGTTAAGATTTGTCTTAACACGTACATTTCCCTTGCCAAAGCACACGTGGTATGTTTGGACATATGGTCTCATTTTTATGATCTTTTAACCTTTACATATTTTAAATACTTCATGGTGGGGTTAATTATTTGTGGTGGCCAAGATTGGCAGTTGCTCTGATGGGGCCATGTTTGGAATCCCTAAGGAATGAGAAGATTGATACTCTGTGGAACATGCTTTCAAAGATAAATATATAAATGTACAGGAGAAATTTTTGACATACTTAATGATGGGAGCCTGGTGATGTCTTATGGAAAACTGGTCTATTTATTCCAAGACCTACCACTATCAATGGTTTTGAGATTAGCCTCACTGTGCTTCTAACCATTTTACAACTGGATAAATACTGAGTAATCTGAATGGCTTAGAAAATGATCACTTAACTCCTGGTTGTCTATATGTGTCCTGAATGCATACTTAGGCTGGAAAGGTTAAAACACTGAACACAGTGAGATTGATGGGAGGACTTCAACCTAACTGAGCATAAAAAATATGATGGTAAGATCTCTGATGTCACAGGATTATAAATAACCTTGGAGCAGTTTTAACTGCACAATGTGGGGGTAAACAAGTTCTTATTCATTTAGGTACCTTTGGACAAGGCAGGTCAAGGAAAATGAACGAAGGTTGTGAAGCACGGAGTGGAGCCAAAATCAGAAGAGGTGTGCTTGCCAAAGACCTTACGTAATATTGAGCTTATGGTGTATGCACAGTGTATGTTCACCATCACTTCAACTGCTTAGCTTCCATGAACCATTCAGCGGACTCATATGAATCTACCTTTAGAAGCAGGAAAGAGGTCAGATTCTATGATGTACTTTTTCTGGGTTTGAATCCAGTGAACTATGTTGTGGGCCCTAAATCCTGGGATGTTGGACTTTTGAGTTTGTGCTGGAATGAGTTAAGACTTTTGGGGCTACTGTGATGGAATATAAATGCATACTTAGGATGGAAAGGTTAAAACACTGACCACACTGAGATTGCACACTATAGCTCTTCAGTTCTGGGGTCTTTGGGGCAGCCCCCTTCCCCATGGCCACACTAGGTCTAGTGGGAACTCCATGTGGTAGCTCTCACTCCACAGTTTTGCTAAGCATTGTCCCAGTAGGGGTTTTCTGCAGTGACTCCCATCTCTTAAAATTGTCACAATGGCAATTACATTTCAACATGAATTTGAGGGGTACAAACATTAAAATTATAGCTCTAAGGCTTTGCATGAAGAACAGATGGGTTGTAGATAAGGCTATTTCACCAATATTATCATTAGAGATTTCACCACCTCAAGGAGAATGCAAGCAGTTCTGGCATCATGAGTGGCTTTTTGACTTAGAGTCAGAAATTCTTTATTAGCTCATTGGCACAAGCTAGACATAGACTCTTGCTTAAAACTGGCACTTATTCAATGAGTGTGTTCAGTATTTTAACCTTTCCAGTCTAAGTATGCATTTATATTCCATCACAGTAGCCCCCAAAGTCTTAACTCATTCCAGCACAATAAAAGGGTCGGGACTAAAGATATGATCTCCTGATTAAAGTCAACCAGGTTAAAATGGAGATGTTACACACCTCCCTCGTTCTACACCTCCCTCATCTCCACTCCCATCGCCACTCCTATCTCCACTCTTTAACTTGTTTCTTAATTATCTGATATTTCTGTTAAAATACCAGATGTATATCTACTTTCTTAGTGAATAGGAAAAAATATTGCTTTAAGAGATTTTCTATGAAATAAAGGTTGGACTAAATAACAAGTGCCTTGATTAGCCAAGTACATTGGACAGAATCCATCATAGAAATTATGTTTTAATCTAATTTATCTATTTATGTCTATTTCTGAATATTACTGGTACACACTTTTTGGTTACATAGGTAGCTTTTGTATATGTTAAGTCACTTGCACTAGAATTTTTATAGCAGTACAATTCACAATCATAAAAATGTAGAAACAACCCAAGTGCCCATCAACACATGAATGGAATAATACATTGTCATATCTATTTAGAATACTATCTGGCCATAAAAAGATGGTGATCTAGAATCTTTTGTAACAACCTGGATGGAAATGGAGACCATTCTCCTAAATGAAGTATCTCAAGAACAAAAAACAAGTATAATTTATTTTAGGCTGATGTTTTTAACACTGTTTACTTTTAATTAATAAATGGTTTACCTTCTCAGGTAAATAAGCATGTAATATTACTGAAACAAGGTATGTGGGAGGTTTATTGAATGTCATTTTCTTTGCCTTTGTTGCCGTTGCTTAGGAATTATCACCACTTTAAAACCTTTTCCAGCCTAAAATTGGTATAGTCATACTGCAGGAAACAAAGACTCAGCAGGCAGATAAAGCTTTTCTGAGCAGTGATGTGTGAGCTGGGACCTGAAGGAGAGCAAGGATACAGTTGGGGGCTGAAGTACAGAAAGGGTATTTTAAACATAGAACCAGCTTCGCAGGCAGAGTTGACCTTCAGGTGAGATTTCAGGGTCTGTGCAGAAGTTGCTCTGAGTTTATGCCTGCCTTCTCAGTGGAGTTTGAGTATAGCCCCAGAATCTTTTTCTACGTGAGACTTCAGGCAGCAGCCATGGCAAAATCAGTCCTGGATTTTAGAAATAAAACCTGTTGGGCATCTAGTGGACCCTAATCTGGGACAGAGGTCAGCAAGGGAGGTGGTGCTGGGGAAATCACGAAACTTATACCAAACTTGATGCACAAAACTGGAAGCCTGTAAGGGCAATACAAGGTTTCATGTCAGCCACCTGAAACAATGCAGCACCTGTCCTGCTTCCCAGAATCTTTTTATTGGGTACATAATAGTATATGTGCAAGGATGCACAGCAGTCAGTAGTCAGCGCTCAAGGTTAAGAATGAGAGAGGGGAGATTAGAGCCCCCAGGAAGGTTGGGTAAAGGGTAATCAGGGGCATAAAGTAATGGAATATCTGAAGAGGCCAGATAACAGTGCAAACAGAAGAGAGATGGAGGAGAGCAAGTCACATCTCCTCGGGCAGACACCTCAGCTTCTCTAGCCTAAGTTACTAGGTACTGGTCTTGGCTCAATGGTGATTTCCCTATGCAGGGATGGTCATGTAGACATTCCTCTGACTGGGCACCTTACCCTGAGTTGGAGGGACTGTGAGGAATTCAGCCTGTCCACCTCCCACAAAAACCAATCCTCGCCTTAGCCGTAAAGGACAACATATCTTTCTTCCACTTTGACTTCCTTCCCTAGGGAAGATTTCTCTGTCCAATCTCTTCACTGTTATGTGATATTATTGACTGACAATGCAACCATCCCTTCAACAATTAGAAAGATAAATCAATGCTTGTACATCCTTTCTAGCTTTCCTCCTATCTTTCCTCTCTTCATTCACCTCTGTTGTCCCTCATGCTCATGTCTCCTCTCAGATGCCTGCCTTAAAAGAACTTCTCCCATCATTTGAGCTCAGAAGTTTGAGACCAGACTGAGCAACATGGTGAGAACCTGTCTCTACAGAAAATAGAAAAATTACTTTTTCTTGGTAATTTGAGTTCTTTGTAGGTCTGGATATTAGCCTTTTACCAGATGTACAGTTTATAAACATTTTCTCCCATTCTGTAAGTTGCCTGTTTGCTCTGTTGATTTTTTCCTTTGCTATGAAGAAGCTTTTTAATCAAGTCCCACTTATTTCTTTTTGGAATTGTCTTTGAGATCTCAATCATAAATTATTTGCTGAGGCCAATATCTAGAAGAGTTTTTCCTACATTTTCTTCTGGAATTTTTATGGGTTCATGTCTTTTATCCATCTTGAATAATTCTGATAAGTGTTGAGGGACAGGGCCACAGTTTATTCTTCTGCATGTGGCTATCCAAT
>CAUYQV010100378.1:0-26415 GCA_963574575.1 Galagoides demidoff | reverse complement strand
CTGATTTTGTGAGGACATTTTTTTCTCTGTGCTGTGCAGTATCATGAAAAGTATACTGGGCCTGTTTTTCTTCAATCAGCTTTTGTTAGTGAGTGTGTATTTAATTGTGGGCCAAGACAACTCTTATTCTTCCAATGTGTATCAGAGAAAATAAAAAGATTGGGCAGTCCTGCTCCCCATTTTCTGGGATGATTCTGCCCAGGGCCAGTTCCATGGCATGGGGGAGGCTGAGCATGGGAAAACTGTCACTAATGGACATCCCACCAAAGTCAAATGGGACAGAGGGGGCGCTGACTATGTGGTAGAGCCCACTAGTACCTTTACCACCGTGGAGAAGTCTGGGGCTCACCTAGAGGAGGTGCCAAAAGGGTCACATCTCTGCCCCCCATGCCGATACCCCATGTTTTTGATGGGCATGAACCACGAGAGGTACAAAAGCAGCCTCACCATGGTCAGCAACGCCTCCTGCACCACCAACTGCTTAGCCCCCTTGGCCAAGGTCATCCATGACAACTTTGGCATCATGGAGGGACTCATGAGCACAGGCCATGCCGCCACTGCCACCCAGAAGGCTGTGGATGGCCCCTCTGGGAAGATGTGGCGTGATGGCCACGGGGCTCTCCAGAACATCACCCCTGCCTCGACTGGCGCAGTTGAGGCTGTGGGCAAGGTCGCCCCTGAGCTGAATGGGAAGCTCATTGGCATGGCCTTCCATGTCCCCACTGCCAACGTGTCAGTTGTGGATCTGACCTGCTGTCTAAAGAAACCTGCAAATGCGATGACATCAAGAAGGTGGTGAAGCAGGTGTCAGAGGCCCCCTCAAGGGCATCCTGGGCTACGCCAGGCACCAGGTTGTCTCCTCCGACTTCAGCAGGGACACCCACTCTGCCACCTCTGATGCTGGGCTGGCATCACCCTCAACAACTACTTTGTAAGGCTCATCCCCAGGTATGACAATGAATTTTGCTCCAGGTACAGGGTGGTGGACCTTATGACCCACATGGCCTCCATGGAGTATGAGTCCCAGACCACCAGCCCCAGCCAGAGCAGGAAAGGAGGAGAGAGGCTCTCAGCTGCTGGGGTGTCCTGGCCTACTCAGTCCCCCAACTCACTGAGAATCTCCCCTCAACAGTTTTCACTCCCTAAAGAGCAAGAAGGGCCTGGGGAGCCGTACCTGTCATGTGCCACCATTAGTGAACCTCCCTGTACTCGGCAAAAAGAAGAAAAGGCCTTGCCTTGAGAACTGGGGTCACACTCAAAAGGCTGAACCACATCATTGTGTTCTGACCACAGGTATCTTCTTCTCTCTTATGACGTGGGGGCTTCTGCAGAGTGAGGACATCGTCTCGTTGTCTGGGGGACTCTGAAGCCTGGAACAAGTTTGACACAAAGAAGTCACCAAGTGTTTCCTGCTAAGCAAATCAAAAGCAGAATCTGGTCAAACTCTCACTAAATGAACTAATGTGGCCAATTAAGGAAATTGTGCAAAACAATAGAAATAATTTCTGTGTTGTTTATAGAGAAATTGAGACAAAAGCCTCAACTTGGCTATGGTCCAGACTGTCCACCAGGACCTGGGTGTGCTGGGATTATGCTGAGCAAGCCACAGAGTCCACCTGGACCTCCCTGGCTCTATGCCAAGCCAGGCTATGGGGCTCAGGAGGCCACTTACTCCCCACAGTCTCCAGGTGTGTCTGGGCACATGTCACCCTTCCCCATTCAGAGGCCACACTCCTGCTGTCCTTTCCCCTCCATGTCCAGAACCACAAAGAGCAGAAATCACCCCAGGTTCTGCTCCCATGGTGTCCTCATTGGCTAACTCTCCACTTACAGGACATGGTCCTCCTCACCCCTATCCCAGGAAAGCCAGCTCAGGTCCAGTGAAGCCCTGGGTGGGGGCAGCAGCTCTGCCCTGCCACAGACATGAGCCACCAGCTTCCTGGCACCCACTGTAGGGGTTTTGGGGCTCCTCTGAGCAGCCAGGGAGGTGGAGGCAAGTCTGAGTAGACCCTGCAGGGTACAGAGGCTCCAGGGTCTCCACTGTTGGGGTCTCAGGGCTCCTCTGAGCAACCAGGGAGGAAGAAGCAGGTCTGGGCAGGGGCTCCGGGTTCTCCACTGTCGGGGTCTCGGGGCTCCTCTGAGCAGCCAGGGAGGAGGAGGCAGGTCTGGGCAGAGGCTCCGGGCTCTCCACTGAAGTCCCACTTCTGCCCAACAGTTGGCAAGTCCTGGCCTCCCAGCCTTTTGAAGTGTGCAAGAGTCACGCACTTCTTAGAAAGCTTTCTCTACCACAGACCCCGGAAGACGAGACACTTTAAATGGCTTTTCTGTACTCACTGTGCCACGTGCGTCTGAGCAGCACACTGTGAAATCCGAGGGAGACAGCAAGGCACTCTGCAAAATGAGAAAGGAAATAACTCCACAGTCGGAGGGAGCCACCATCATAAACAAACTGTGATGACTTAATGTGTTTGTTGAAAGCTGAATTTTCTGCACGTTCAGCTCCTCTGCCCATTGGGATCTGTCACGGGGTTCACACTCACATCCCTTCCAGCAACACAACCCAAAGAGCCTGACACCGTGGATTGTGTGACTGCGAGAGATGTGGCTTACTCTCCTAAGACGCCATCAACGACGCACAAAAGTGCCACACAGTACCACGTAGTTATTTTAATTCCTAGACCCAGGGAAGTCCCAGGAGTTTGCCCCACATGTCTGAGGATTCTAGATTTGTGTGGAAAAGGGAGGGACTGAGATGTTCAAACCCTTAAAAGGAAACCCTTCTCTTCCCTGCTAGCTACCAATGCAGCCACAATTCACAGAGTTATCGTCTTATTAACTCTGGGGAGGAATGTCTCTCTCCTCATTCACACTCTGATACAAACTGACCTGTCCACAGGCTTGCCCAGACACGGTCAGTCCTCAGGGGGCCCTGACCCACCAGTATACAGGTGACAGAGACCATCCTGTCAGCTCAGGCTGGGTCTGCTGGGTCCATCAGAGCCAGCAAGTAATTACCTGCAATCCCAATGGGAGCCACCCACACCTTGGCACCCCAGGTGTGTTTTGGAAGTTGTGGAGTTTGGGCAATAAGAGTAATGGAGTCACATGGCCAGTGGTAAACAGGCTTCTATCACACAACTTTCAGGTTTGGGCCTAGATAAATTAGGCATGACAGAGGTCAAGGGATAGACCAAGAGCCTCATCCATTCTGCAGTTCCATCACCCCCTCAGGAGGGGCCCCCAGAGTGTGGGCTACAGGAGCATCACAGAGGGGCTCACAGGCCTCCCTCCCTGCTGGGCTTGCCTTGAGCAGTGCCCCTACCTCACCGACCTGGCCCAGAACTGCAGGGGACCAAGTGGGGTCCTCAGGGAAGGGCACAGATGCCCCCGTGCCCAGCCTGGGGCAGTGTCCCCACCCCTGCTGTTCCTCACCCCTAACTGTGCCCTTCTCCTTCTGGTGGGGAACGATGTGGACACATGTCCCACCCTGTGCCTTCAGGGTCCCTGACCGTGGAGGACCTGGACGTGAGTCCAGAGATGAGGGAAGAGTTAGTTCAGACTTCCCTGCAAGGGCACCCTTGAAACCACAGACAACCGGTGCTTCTAGAGCACAGTGCTGAAGAGCCCAGCTCTTCCCCTGGAGAAAAGGCAGCTTCGGGGCGTGTCTAAGCACCAGTGTGCACATGTGGGCGTGGCCACACGGGTGCAAAGTCCTGGAACAAAGCCCACCCATCTGAGTCCCTGCCACTGCACCGTGGTCCCCTGTGTCATCTGACTGATCTCCTCAGTGGCCCTCACAGAGAGTGAGGCAGTGTGGTTCCCACGGGTCACTCCCATGCCACTGTGAGCAGGAGCCTTCCAGGCAGGTAGCCGGTAGCCCCAGGGAGCATGAAGAGCTGTCTCCCCCTGCCCTGTAAAGCACTGCAGGTGCTCAGGACTGGAAGCCCATTGGGGCCTGGGGCAGCAGGTGCTGGGGACACGGACTGTGCCCCAAAGCCTGCCCCAGGCTGAGGCAATGCCAGGGCTCAGCTGAGTTTTACTGTGTTTAATTCTCCACTACTGTTCTAATGAAATAAGACAAAGGCGATGAAATGTGAAGAGAAGAATGGGCGCCATAAACCTTTTTCTGTGTGGCTTAAATAAATGTCTGGTCACAATTTGTCAGAATAGCGTGTGACTGTTTATACTGTGGAACAGCAGATCGCAGGAGGCCACGGGCTTGCTCAACGCCAGAGAACAGTTATGTTCCCACACAGCTGTACCCGCACATGCACATGGATACATCTGTGCACACAGCGTGAATATGCATGTGTGTACAAATACACAGGTATACATAATTAATGTGTGCACAGGCATAAACATGGAAACACAAGACTGCAAACACACACTCACATGCCATGCACACATGTGCCCCATACGCAGGCGTGGACACACGTATCCATGTACACACAGACTCTGGTACAAGCGGCTGCTTGTGGCATGGTTGCTGAGGTATCTTTGGGTCTAAATGTACACTGCTTCCTGTTATGGGAAGGCCTGGGGCCTGCAGCCCTCGCAGAGCCCTGAGGAAACACCAGCCCAGTCCCCAGGAATGCTCTGGAGCTGGCCTCTCCCTCTATACCCCAAAGGCAGGGTCTCTGAAGGTTGACTCAAACTCGGAGACACTTGTTATGTGCTATTCCTAGGTCAGCTCTTATTTCCTCATCTATATGGTAATGTTTTTCAACTTTGCTTCTTATAGAAATGTTCAAACATGCATGAAAGTGGAGAAAACATCCACTCACCCCCGTGCACCCATCGCCCGGATGCAGCCCCGCCCTCATCCACGCCCCCATTCTCATCCCTGCTATCAGCGAGCGGAGGACAGAGACATGGGCAAGGTCAGGCTGAGCTGTCCTCCATCACTCATCACAGGGTGTACAGTCAGCCTAGCTGTCCTCCAAGCTGGGAGCCCCTCCTCTCCATAAATTCAGATGGCTACGTCCACTCCTGGGGCCATTCCAGGATTACATTTTAAAATGCCTAAAATAGCATCTGGCACCTTGTAAGCATTTAATTAACAGTAATTAAAATTAGTAATTATATTATTAGCTGTACCAAAGCACAGACAGGAGCTGGCCCAAGGTCACGGACCCAGTGAGGGGCACACAAGCTGACCTGAGGCTCTGTTACCCACTCCTCTGGCCTCTCTGATGGGCAATGCAGCTTCCTCATGAGGACCCTGGTGCCTCTTGGCTTCAGCAAAAGCCTAAGAAACAGTCATTTGTATTTGAACCCCAAAAGTTATACTGAGGAACAGAGAAATATTCTTGAGGCATCATTTTTGTGAGTTTAGCAAGCAAATGCCTGAAAGTACCTTTCATTACATCTGAAAGTCTCAGCTTTCAAACAACTTTTTTTTTTTTTTTAACTCTAAAGGCAACTATTTCCTTCCTGGGCAATCTAGGCCCGGGGTCTGGAGCATTAAGCTCAGCCTATCTCACTTGCAGATGGGGCCTCCTGGCTTTACTGTGTGGACAGAAGTCCCTGGGCTTCCCCAGTCAAGAAGTCCACACACAAAAGACACCCTCATGCCACCTCAGTTCAGTCCCATCTCCCCAACTGAACCTGCCACCTGCCACTCTCGGGGACCCACATCCAGCTCCGAGCAGCCCAGCACTGCCCACCCAGGACAGCCTGGGGCTACATAGCTGATGTCTGCCAGGTGATTGACAAAGGGCAGGAGGATGGACACAGAGACCAATGTGAGAAATTAAACAGAACTTAACCCAGGTTCTGGCATGGGGGCCAAACCAGGACTGCAGTCCCCAGGAGGCTGAAGGGGAAGCAGGGGGTAGCTCACACTCCACAGATCAGAGCCTGGGCCAGGTGAACACACACTGCCCACCAGGGCACACAATGGGCAAGAGCTTCTATCTCCTAACCCTAGATACCTCTAGGGTCCAAGTCCAAGGTCTACATACAGAGCCCACACCCAGTGTCCACTTGCAGGGTCCACACCCAGCATCCACACCCAGAGTCTGCTGCCAGCATCCATGCCCAGAGTCCACCCCCAGTGTCCATGCCCAGGGGCCACACCCAGCGTCCACACCCAGGGTCCACTCCCAGTGTCCACACCCAGGGTCCACTCCCAGTGTCCATGCCCAGGGTCCACACCCCAGCATCCACACCCAGGGGCTACTCCCAGAATCCATGCCCAGGGACCACACCCAGTGTCAACACCCAGCATCCACACCCAGGGGCCACTCCCAGCTTCCACTCCCAGTGTCCATGCCCAGGGGCCACTCCCAGTGTCCATGCCCAGGGGCCACACCCAGTGTCAACACCCAGCATCCACACCCAGGGGCCACTCCCAGTGTCCACGCCCAGGGGCCATTCCCAGCATCCACACCCAAGGGCCACTCCCAGGATCCACTCCCAACGTCCACGCCCAGGGGCCACTCCCATCGGCCACTCCCAGCATCCACACCCATGCATTGCTGAGTAGCAGGACGCAGACCAGCCAACTTCTCTGCAGGTGTCCACACCCTGCAGGCTGAGGGTCACAGGAATCTATGCTCCTCCCCCAAGCTCCATCCTCCATGACATTTGCTCTGTGAGTAGTTTGTCCATTACTGCCCAGGGCTGGGATATGGGCTAAGTGCAGGCCTTGCCTTGAGTAATAAAACCCAGCACAATTTGGTAATTCCAGGCACAGAGTGAGGGTTTTCCAGTATCAGCAGGAGAAGCATTTATTATTTTGAATTTATTTTCCTTAGAAAATGACCAAAATAAGAGCCTCTGTCCTGGGCTTTCCAGCCACCCCTACCCCCCCTCCTAGCAATTGCTGGTGTCCCAGAGCGGGGCTGTGCCGCTGTGCGGGGCTGAGCACCACCTCTACCAGACCAGACCACTCGGTGAACACTGCTTGGTGTCAGGTTGCTGTCACGGTAAAGGGGTTTACCTGGCTCAAAAATTGTTCCTTAACCACTAATTCATTTCAAGAGAAATCAGTCCTAGGGAATTAACATTCTCCCCCTGGCAAGGATCATTTCTCAGTCCCCACTGCTATCCCCTACTTAATGACATGCTTTTGAAAAAATAATGGCTTTAGTTAAAGTTGAGTGGTCATTTCATTCCCAACTCATCTTTACAGCTTTTAAAGAATGTTTAAAATTCCTCCAGCTGAGCCCCAGGCTAAGTGTGAATTTTTAAGGAAGTAAACAAACCTCAGGATTCCCACCTGGGAGTTAGTGAGGAATGAGCAGCTCACAGCTTGGCTTCACAGTAACGGCCCAGCTTCGGCAGGAGTGGGAAAAGGCAACCTGCACTGACTTGGAAAACAGACTTTTTTCTTCCTGATAAATAACTGTTTGAAACAAAGTGAGTGGTAGGAAAGCAAGGCCGCCAGGTCCCACACAAGGCCTCCAGGTGGCCAGAGAAGGGGAGAGTTGGGAGGGGCAGAACCCCAGGCCCCGCATGTGGGGCTGCCACCCCAACTCGGCACAGTCTCCTGCAGGGCTACCCCTGTTCTATGGCAGGATTTAAACTCATGTATTGGGTTATTTTCTATCTTCCTGGGTAATTTGAGACATTAGAGCAGCAATTCTCAACCTTCACTGCATATTGGAAATAGCTGAAGGGATTTAAAAACACAGACGCCTGGACTCACTCCTGAAGTTCTGATTCAGCTGGTCTGGGGGTGCCTGGCTTCAGCACCCCAGTTCATTGTGCAGCCCAGAAGCCCTTTGTTACAGGAATTCACAGGCCAGTGCTGCCCAGGTGAGAGCCTGGAAGGAGAGAAGGGGCGGTGGAGGAGCGCACCTTGGGAAGACAAGGAGACAGCCCAGACCACTCCCCAGAGGAATGTGGGAAAGCCTCCTGGGGTGCTTCATGCTTGAGAAGGACGTCACTGGAACAGAAATACGCTAAACACCAGCACTCAGAAGCAAGGTTATGAAACAAGGGAACAAGATGAAAATGGAAATTGCAGAGTCCATGAAACAAATTGTCCCCAAACACCGTCATTACAGAATACTACAGAAAGTGACTACACACAACTAACACAGAATTAGGGACTCAGAGAAAGGCTGTGATCGCCACAGCAGGGGCTGAGGCGGCTGTGGCAGGGAAGAGAGTGATTGGAGGGGGATACTGGGCCCCTGGACAGCAACAGTCAGACACAGGAAAACTGGCTTCCCAGCATCCAGGAGCCCAACCTGGGAAACCAGTGTGGTCAGAGAGTAACAGAAGAAACACCTGTGATCCACAGCTCAAAACCCAGGTCACATTTCAGGATAAAATCACACCAAAGACTCTCCAAGCCACATCCTGGTTACACTGCTGATTTAAAGACTTCACCTGCTCGGCGCCTGTGGCTCAATCGGCTAAGGCGCCAGCCACGTACACCTAAGGTGGCGGGTTCGAATCCCCAGCCGGGACCCGCCAAACAACAATGATGGCTACAACCAAAAAATGGCCGGGCGTTGTGGCGGGCGCCTGTGGTCCCAGCTACTTGGGAGGCAGAGGCAGGAGACTTACTTGCTTGAGCCCAGGAGTTGGAGGTTGCTATGAGCTGTGATGCCAAGGCACTCTACCCAAGGGGATAGCTTGAGGCTCTGTCTCAAAATAAATAAATAAAGACTTCACCAACGAGACTGAGAACAAGACGGGCTGCAGGAGGCAGCCACGGAGCCACGTCCATGACGGTGGGCAGTGGGCAGACGCTCTGAACAGTAAGGACGGTGGGGTAGGGTGGGGGATGCACAGCAACAACGAGCCTCTGGGAAGACCTGCTCAGTCTGCAAGTCCAGCGGACGGAAAGGCCAGCAGAGAGGTCTTCCTGTGACTTCCCGCTGGCTGCCAGAGGACAGTGGAGAGACTTTCCATTGAGCACTTGGAGGTGAAGGAGGGAGTGCCACCCTGCCCAGTGCAGAGACAGCGTGCCCAGCTCCCAGAACCTTGGTAACTGGGTCCTTCTAGGAGAAAAATGGCCAACAACAAATCCAGCCAACCAGGATATGTGGGAAGAACCCAGGAATGCTGGCACCTTCCCGAAAGCTGCGGTGGTAAGAAATGACTGAGTCCGTGAAGCACAAAGCCGAGACCACACAGGATGTGCAGGGACCAGCTCTGACGATGCTCCTGTCAGACACACAGGCTGGAGGAAGGGGCGGGAGACAGGGGCTATGGGAGTGCCTGTTACTTTATCTTTCTCAGTAAGAATCAAAAATCGACGGCAAAATGAAAACACGGCTTAAGCAATATGCCTCCAACCTTACTGTCTCTCAAAATTATTTTTCAGACGCAGGGAGGCATCACTGTGCAGGTGACACCTCTTCTAATTAGGAACTTCACTCTGAAGGGGGCAGTGCCTTCTGCTTCGCTTTCTTTTGTTGTCCTCATGCAGAACTAGCCTGCGGTGTCCTCTAAAAGGCCTCAGACACCACACAACCTCACCCTCCCTTCCCGGGCACAGAGCAGAGCGGCCTTGGATGGAGCCCACTGTCAACCAAATACTTTCAGGTAAAGGCAAGCAAATGGATGCCTTTAAAACTCTCCCCATGAATATCTTTTTTTATTGCTTAGCTTTTTAGAAGAGAATACATCATTCTTCCAAAATCAGAGAAGTCCCAAAACAAAAACACTAGATACACTTTGTAGGTTTCCCACTAGACAGAACCAGTAGAGCCCCAAGTGCCAGAATGGCCCAGCAGGTTCCTCACAGCTCCAGGGGAGCCACCTCCTCGCTGTGGACAGCGAGTCTGGAAGACCAGGACTGCATAGCCCCAACGGTGCCCACACACACAGAGCAGAGCCTGCCCAGTGGAACCCACCATCATTACCCTCACTACTCTGTACTCTTCCTGAGGATGGAGGTGTCCTGGCTGTCTCCACAGACCCAGGAGAGTGGTTGGCACATGGCACGAGCCTTGGAGAAGTCAATTCAGAAAGCACAAGGTGATTCATGGAACCTCCACGCCTTAGCTTTGTGGAGCCGACCTTCCAAGGAGTTCATCACTTCCTGGCACCTTCCTGATGGAAGCTGCCCGGGCTGGTTCAGAACTTCAGCCTCCCATCTCTGCTGGGCCCTACCCCCAGGTCAAGCTGGTAGCCCAGGGAGGGGGTGGGTGTTGGGGGGTGTCCTTTAGAGGGGGAAGTGAAGGGTCACCCTGTCTGGTCCCTCCAATCCCAGGTGGAAGAAGGGCACAGGTGAGGTCTGGGCTCCTGTCTCGCTTGGGGAGGCTCTATGCATCGGTCCCCTGCATCCCCACTGCCACGCAAGTGGTATCACGCTGCTGGGGTGTGCAGCTTCTCAAGGGTTACGCCCAGTGCGTCTGACCCTGTGTTGGGGGCAGAATCGTGTCTCCAGGTCCAGTCCTCAGCTGGTGTTGTCCTTCTGTGTCTCAGTCCACATCAGCTAATTACTCGCACTGAGTCACCTTAGTTTCCAGCTAAACTGTCTTCCAAGAACGAGTACTCAGTACCGTGAGTCTTCAAGGATGTTTGCAATGCAAACCAATTGGATGGCATGCTGTCCAGAACCATCCCTTGGCTCTCCTGGGAAGGTATTCTGATTGGATGGCACCCTGTCCAGAACCATCCCTTGGCTCTCCTGGGAAGGTATTCTGATTGAATGCTGTCCAGAACTATCCCTTGGCTCTCCTGGGAGAAGCAACAAGCTCTGGGTGCTGTGGTCCCCATGGTGCTTGTGGCAGGACCTTGCCTGAGCTCAGACTGAAGACTGAGCATGGCAGCAACGTCACCAGCATGGCTGTCACTGAGCTGCGACTCAGAGTGTCACTAAAGGAAAACAATGGGATTGCACAGGGCCTGTAATGAGGAAAATAAATATGTATTTTAAACCTGGGATTTTCCTTAAAATATTTAAATAACATTAAATGCTGTAGCAACCCTAATTCTGTGCAAAATCAATGTCATTATCGGAGTTTATTGTCTTTCTCTCAATTAAATATTGCTGAGTGGGGCCGGTTTCATTTATGTGGAAAGAACAAGCTTAATGAGCTGTTAAAGGCTTATCAGGGCACAGCTACAACGACTGCCAGCACCTGATTATTTTCAACTTTGGAAACTCACAATCTCTAAAACAGATAATCAATGCCCATCATCTCACAATAATCATATTGATTCTAAGGTTAAGGGATTAAATTTGACTTTCAACGCTCTGTGGTCTTATCGGTGTATTTGCATAAAACTTCAGGATCTACACCAGCCTTTGCTGCTGACCTTGGCCTGGCCAGGACCTGGCCGGGCTGGCTCCCTGACCTCACAGTCAGCCTCCAGACTGTGAGGAATAAACGTCTGTGGTTTATAAGCCACCCAAACCACGGGACTTTGTTAAGGTGGCCTGAACAGACTCAGACCAGGCACATCTTGGCACCTCAGTGACAATTCAAGAAGCTCAAATTGGCACCAAGAGAAAATGTGAGGGACTGAGGCCAGACCACCCAGGAGGTCCATCAGGAAGACTCAAGGGGGGACCCCAGGGACACTCAGATGAAACCCATGGAGAGGTGAGGTGGCGTGGAGGCTGGCTGGGGGCTGCGCACTCAAGATGGTAGAGGTGGTGACAGAGGAAGCAATCACGCGTGTGAGGTCCACACTCAGTTCTTGTTTGCTGGCTAGTGGTCCCTAACCACGGATATACATCTGGCCAAGCTGGAATTGGCTGTGCTGCTTCCAGCCAATTCCTTTCTTCCCCTCAAGATCTGGAATCCCAGGTGGCTAACCCAGCACAGGTCAGCACAGCGAGGTCCAGGCCCAAGGCCTGCCTAAGAGGACCATGGCCATGGGCCACACCCACTGCCAAGCTGACATGTGGACACCCCACACTTGGCTAGGGCCTGAGAATGTTTCCCTAAATGCCAGTCCGAAACACAGACATTGGCAGACGGTCTGGGCAGAGGCCCAGGTTCCCAGGAGAAGCTGAGGACACACACAGGCCCTTTCCTTTTGGCAGGACAGGAGAGTGTTGGCACACAGAACCTCACTGGAGGCAACTCAGAAACCAATTCCGGTAACAGTGTGGATACATTTCTATGACTTTGGGAACACAAAAACACATACCTAGTCTGCGCCCCACTCATGAGACTTGCCAACGTCCCCAGCACGTGTGAGGGACATTCCATGTGGTCACTGCAAAAGGTGTGGGAGAAAGGGTCACCTCCCCCTGATCTCAGCATCCACAGATTCCCACCATGAATGACCTTCAAGGGGCTTGTGCCAGAACAGAGGGTGGGGCTGCCCCGCATCCAGGTCCCCACAGCAGGAGTTCTGAATCAAACCCCAGGAAGCCGAAGCTCCTGAGGTCGTTCGTGTCCCTTTCATGGGAAGAAGCCCGCGCGGAGATGAGTGGGGCCCACTCTGCGTCCTTCTGCAGGGGGAGGGTGGGTGGGGGCCAGCTCTCGGTGGACTCGCCCTGGACCCTGGCAGGTGGGCTGCTTCTGTGACGGGCATTCCCAAGGCAAGAGCAGGAAAGTACATCTGCCTGATGGGTGGAGAGGCTGGTGGGAAATGACCACCTTTTCTTATGGTTAAGGGTGGAATTTAGGCCACACGGTATTAGCAAGGGGTAGTCTCCAGCCAGGGTGCTGCATGTTCCACGCTCTACGATTCTTTCCTTCTTTTTCCACCTCATTGCTTCTTCACATAGACGGAAGGACGGACGCTGGAGGGAGCAAGAAGGTGTGAAACCACTGCTCCGGGAACCCCCCATACCTGCTGTAAAGATTGGGAGGAAGAGCTCAGAAGGAGAGGTCTGGGGTCAAGGGCAGTTCCCTTCCCCTGCAAAACAGTAACCAAGACTTCATCACATTTTCCTAACAGCCAGAACAATGATGATTAAAAAAAAAAGACCATTTCCCTATTAAGTGTTTATTTTAATATTACACAATGAGTATTCTATGCTTGTGTATTTCAGAAACCAGACATTGATCATTTATGAGTCAGACGGGTCCAGATACGCGATGGAAACACAATGAATTAGGCTGACAAGTTCACTGACTCTGGCATCAAGTGCCGATATATTTTGAAAATAGCTGTTGGTTCTACCATAATTTAGGAGAGAAAGGCCAATTGAGGCTTGACTACATGGGGTCACGTATTATTTCACTAAAAGTGACATCTTAGACCGGGAAGTATTTATAAATATTAAATAGCACAAAATAATCAAGCTATTATTCTCTTAGAATGAAATGTGCTTCTCCATCCTCTGTGTGCTGCCTAAGGTAGGAAGATTCAGCACAGAAGCTATTATGAGAAAATAATGTGTTTGCAGCTAAAGGTTTGGATGCAGTCCCAGCCGCTGCCGAGTCCCAGCCAGAGCCGAGTCCCAGCCAGTGCTGACCTGGCTCCCCTGTGTGGGGCGGGACTTCCCACGGTCTCTGAGAGGGAATATCCAGCACCGGGCCCGGCAGGAAGTAAACTCTCGATTAGCAACGAGAGAGACGTGAGCTCCTATTTAAATAAATACAAACCTAATATTTGAGATCCTATACTAGAGTAAAATTTTTCTTTCAGATGAGAACAGTGTCCTATCTTATCAGCTGGAGAAGCTGCCTCTGCTCTGAAGACATCTGAAAAGGCCAGCCCCCTGGACGCCTCGTCCTACATGGCGGCCCCTCACAGAACACTCACCCACAAGCCCAGGCCTGAAGTCCCCACCCCGCAAATACCCCAGGGCCTGATTCTCCCAGTCCCAAGCAGGCTGGCCCTGGGGCCAGAGAGGTGCTGAGACTGGACTGCCTGGGTGCCCCCCTCTCCTGCTCACACTCACAGATGGCTCAGGCAGCAAGGAGCCCATGGTGCATGGTGATCTTGTCCACAGGAAGGCAAGTGTATCCAGCAAGACTTGCCTTCCCAGGAAGCAGACACAGAGTCCTGCATGCTCCATGTGTCTGTTATGAAGCCTGGGTCTCGCTGACCTACGGTTCTATTACGTGTGTGTCTGTCCACAGATGCACACCAGCACCTGGGCCAGATAATCTCGTAAAATGTACTGTTCAGTGTACACCAGGTCACAGAAGTGTGAAGGCCTGAGGCCGAGAAGGAATGAATTGAACCTGCAGGGCTGGCTGTCTGCCCTCATGCACTGCTGCCAGTTATCGTGCTGGGACACCAGACCCCCATGGTATGGTTGTTGTGTGTGACCACCAGGGGTGGCCATCTGTAGACAACCCCTCCTTTTCTTCCTGGGATGGCGAGTGGGTGTCACTATGGATGAGTCTCTCTTATTCTCAGGCAGTTCCTGCCAGGCCCTGGGCCCTCCCACACACAGAGGCACACACACAGTGCACGCGTGCAGACACAGTGTACACACCTGCCTACAGTCCTTCTTTGCTGTTCTCCCAAGGACAAGTTCATCTGCATGCTTTAGAGACAGAATATAGCTCAGAACTGGGCACCCCACTAATCACACCGCGTCTAAAGCTTGCCCACTAGTCCATTCTTGTCTGCTGAAGGAACTAGGCTTGTGCACACATCACTCTCCTGTCTGGGCGCCGTGATGAGCTCCTGGCATCACACACTCACCTGATTCCATTACCCCAATCATCCTCCTCCTCATACCCAGCCTTAGCCAGCAGCACCCCTTCCAGCTAGCCCCCCTGTCCCCAGGGTGCAGGAAAGGCCTATTCCTGCGGCAGCAACCAGGAGAGTATGTGGGAGGGATTGTGTGCAGAGAGCAGGAGGACACAGACGCTGCCCTGGCGTCTTGGAAGTGCAGTCATCTGCCCCCAGCGTGTCCCAGCTGCATGCAATGGAAAGTGACACAGGAAACCAAGTCTGGAGTGAGGGGCTGTGTGAGCGTGGGGCAGAGGACACACCCACCCTGCTGCTGGTCAGTGGCAGCTGAAGGCATCTTTCCTTTTAAGGGTTTGAGTTCACCTTAGTTTTTACAAATACGTCACACTGTAGGCCCTTTCTTTTATGTGGAATGAGATGTCGTCAACAATAAAGAGTCTCGCTTTGCTCACAGCATGAGGGCAACATGAATAATTACCTCAGGAGTGCATGGACGGGGCAGATGTGGACAGGTGTGGACATGGACTGAGCAGACATGGATGGGGCCAGACGTGGACGGGGCAGATGCAGATGGACACAGGCTGTGCCCACTGCTCTGCAGCCAGGCCGTGCAGGTTGAGCCAGGCGTGCTTGCTCCTCCCTGTCACCTGGCAGGCCACCGCTCCCCTCATCCATCTCAGTCAGCAAACTACGTCCTCCTCAAGGATATGCTAATACAGGTTGTTACCAAATGGCCCAGAGATGGGCCTAGAAAGTGGCTGCAGGCTGGCAGAAAGAGACATCTTCAAGCTCTGTTTCCATCTGTGCCCCTCACATGGACCCCCCACCCCTGCCTGGCTCTGCATGGAGGAGACATTTAATGAGTCATTTAATCCAGCCTAATTCCCCCCATTTAGGTCAATGTCTCCTTGGAGAGGCTGCATCATGCTTCCTGGGCCTTCAGAGCTGCGCTCATCCTGGGTTCCCGCTCAGGCCGGGTGCAGACAGCTCATCTGCCCCATCGCCTGGTGCCGGCCTCTCTTAGGGAGTCCCTGGGGGCCAGCCACAGCTGCCACTGCCCAACCCCTGGACAGGGCAGCACTCCCAACAATCACTGCTTCCAGGAGGAACCCATGCCCAGGTTTGCCTCTGATGCTCATCATCATCAACGCGTCAACCGAGTGACAGTCACATGTTCCCACAGAGACACAACCAAGTGAGAGACATCCACGCACAGTCACGCGGGCGTAGGGGCTCCTGCAGGTCAGCCACTCTGTGCCCCTGAGAGTTCCTCAGAGCCAAGAGAGCCCCGAACTTCAGAAGGCGACTAATCCTGGTCAGCAGGCTACTGGACCTTCCCAGGGCACACACACAGGGTGCACACTTGACAATCAAAAACACACCTGCACGTGCACACATGTGCACACATGTGCACACTCACCCACAAATGCGGGGAGAGCAAGAGTGGAGACACTTCCCGCCGGTGGGCTTTTCACACAAGAAGGCCCTTAAGGTCACTCCACAGTCCGGCTACTGAGTGAAGTGCCACCCAGAGCCAGATGCAAGTGAGCTTTGGCTTCTGTGTTTCTCTCTTAAACAGGTCAGACAGGTCCCATCTCGCATAGAGTTCTCACCTTCCATGAGAGCTGGACACTAACTACCCACAAGCCCCCGAGAGTTCCGGTGGGTCTTCAGCAGCTGCACAGCCCTGTCTCACCACACCCTCCTGGACGAGCCGAGAACTCCACTAAACCCTAGGGGCTGGGACCCTTGTCCTAAAAGAAGCTGCCCTCACAAGTTTGCAATCCCAAGTTCATTTTCCCCAGGAACACACAGCCTGTGCCCCCAAAGCTTCTGCTGTCCACAGCACTGGAGAGGATGGAAACCTGACAAACGGCCAAATCAAGAAATCAAGATCACTTAGGGAAGTCAGCACTGATTTTTTGCAGCGGCGAGGGCAGTGCAGAGCTGAGCTGCCACCAGACGCACATGCGGTTGCTGTTAATGCAACATGACAAGGCTATTTTCTCTGCCCCAGTCAGCTGCTGTGCAGGTGCGAGAGACCAGGGACCGGCTGCGTGGCTCACGTCAGTCCACTGGAAATTAAGTATTAAACAGAGCAAAACAAACCTTGTCTTGGTGTTGAGACACATTTTCAAAGGGGGAAAAAAAGCATTTGTAGTGAAATAGCTTCACAGCAACTCCAGGGGGTCAAACTCTGCCACAGCCCTGTTGGGACCAAACTCTTGTCCTAATTTCTTTCCGTTTATTTGTTTTCATTCATTCTCCAAATTGAGATTAAGGTGTAAATAACAGGCCTGCCCACCGGAGGAGCCCTGGGCAGCCTGGGAGTCTCTGGGGAATTTCTCCCGTTCCTTTTCTCAGACTTCAGCCAGTTTTTTAAAGGACAGGAAGTGGCTCTGTCCCCTCTTTTTAGAGAGTTGAAAGAGTCAGAACAAAAGGGTGAAACCCTCAAATCCACAGAGTATCCTGGGGCAGAAACAAAGTGCGAACTGATCATTCTGCCACTGCCGCTGAGACCCTTGGGCTTTGCCCACCTTTGGCACCTGCCGAGTTGGGGAGAGGAGATGCAGACCCCGCCCAAAGAGGCTCCTTGCTGTTCCAGATGAGACAGGGTGTGTAGACACTGAGACAAGGTTCCATTAACCCCGACAAGGAAGGGGTGTGGGACTCACACACATTGACTTAAATTAGTGGGAAGGTCCAGGAGAATGTGCAGGGCCCAGAGGGAAGGGCAGTAGTGTAAGGCTGGGATCAGTGGGCCAAGGAAAGGAAGCCTACGGGTCCAGAGAGATCAGACCCAGGCTGCCATCCCAGTCCCAGAGGACAGTGTCCAGGAGGTGGTCCCTTCTTGGCCCAGTGGCCTGGGCATGGAGCTGTTCAGCCAGGGTACTGCATGGTATACGGGGTGGAGACTGGCATCACTCCCAGATGCCACACTGCAGGCCCATAGTGGCTGCTCTGAGTGCCCCTGTCCATGGCTGCTGGGGTCATTCAGGGCTCTAGCCTTTGCCCTCTGCTGCCCCCTGTCCCCAGGAGGCCTCATCTACCCATTGCCTCCAATGGCCACTCTCCATCCCAACCCGCTCACAGTCCCAGACACATATCTCTAGCTACCTACTGGTAGCCCCCATGCCTCAGACTCAACTTGGCAGAAAGTGGGCCACCACAGCCCCAAACCTGCCCTCACTGGCATCACCAGCAGCATCCTGGCAGGGACGACAGGCACCCATACCCCAGCCCAAAGGCCGTCCCTGCCCAGGCTGTTGAGGCTACACCAGAAACATCTCCTCAAAGGTTATTTGGAGCCTTCCACCTGGGGCCTTGTAGCACACTCACTCCACACTCACAGCAGTGATGGCTCCTGGTGTCAGAGGGGGTTTGGCATTAATGAGAGAGGACCACACATACATGTTCACAAATACACCTGCACATGCCCTCACACACTCATGCACACTCACTCCCACACCTGCACACTCTCACACATGCACTCACACACTCTCACACACTCACTTGTACTCACTCACACTCATGCACTCACACACTCATGCACACTCACACACTGTCACACATGCACATGCTCACATGTACTCACTCTCATACATGCACTCACACTCTTACATGCACTCACACTCTCACACATTCACACAAACTCTCACACACTCACACACATCTACACACACTCCACATGCTCCCATGCATAAAACTCAGGCCACTCTCCTGACGCAGAGGGGAGGGGCACACAGGCTGAAGCAGGTGCGTGGCTTCCAGCTCTCCCGGTAACCTCAAGTCGCTAACTGGGGATGGGGCACTGGGGGCTGCGCGGCGGATGTTGACACCATCTGCACAAATTAGTAAATTACAGACCAAAGAAAATAACTCTTCTGTACTGAGGCTCTTTGGTGCTGGCAGGATCTCGTGCCTAAGCAGGAAGGACGCATGCCCATCACCTTGCCTTCCTGGAAAGTCCTCACAGATGTCAGAGGTGCAGAGGTCCTCAAGCCCTTCAGGTCTACACCACCCCTGGGGGACCCAGGAGCACAGCTTTTCTGTGGCCCAGAAAGCCCATTCCCTGTGGCCCCAGAGCCTTACCTGATCCTCTTTCAGCTGCTGGATCTGGCACAGAACCCAGCGCCAAGAGCACACTCACAAGTCCCCCTGCACCTGGCCAGGCTATGTCTGGAACTGTGGGCACTGGCCCTATATTCCCTATAATTGTGGGTCCCAATAATTTCCTTGTTCTTTCTCCAACAGGGCTTGTGTTTTCTGAGGATCATCTGGGCCTTGCAGCCGTGCACAGGTCCAGCCGTAATCCCGGAGCCTGGAGTCCAGATGATCACACCTGGCAGTGACGTTCTGCAAATCTGACTCATGGCCACCACCTGCCACCATTTGAACGGATCCTTCTTTCCTCAGATGACGGATCTCCCAGAACCTTCCTGGGTTCTCCTCCAAATGTGGAACTCAACACTCTCAAAGCAGCCCACGCCTGAGCCCCAGGGACACAGGACATGGATTCAGGGCAGCACAGAATGAGCTCCCCTCTCTGAGGGGTGGGGGTCCCACTGATGTCTCGCCTGCCCCTGTGCTCACGATGGCCCTCGTCAGACTGCCGGTCTTTGCCCTGTGGCTTGGGCACACTATGTTGTACGGTTTCACATCAAGAAGGACCTAAATCACTCCAATGCCAAGAACCATGCAAGATTTCACTTTCTCCTCTCCGTCCGACCTTTGGCTCAAGCATCGCAGAATAGACTTCAGAATGTAGAGTCCAGACAACCCCCCCATTATCAGATCTCAAGCTTCAGTTGAAAAGAAAATGGAATTTCATCCTCTCTGGGGCGCAGAGTGCGTTGTTAGTGAGCAACGGCGAGGAGAACGCACAACAGCCTTTAACTCTGCGCTTTCATGAGCTGTAACATCGTTACTTATCTTTTAGCTTATGTAGCGAATTTCTTTTAACTGTTGGCTAAATACAAATATTTTACCAGTCCATCATCACAAAAGAAAATTAGCACTGTAAGAAAATACTACAAAGCAATACCATGAAACTATCAAAGATTTTTTTAAATTTTACTGAAAAAAAAATTGAAGATAATTTTCATAGGAACATACAATTTGCATAATTATATTGGGCTGTAGAAGAACCAGTTTTCAAAAAGCATCCCAATATATTTTAGTATGACACTTTTAAATTTTAACTTTTGTTTATATCATATACATAACCTCTGACATCAACCAATAAGGTTATTATATGATTTTTCTTACAGGAAGTGGAGCATGAATTTCAGAATGTGACAGCCCTGGGAAATAATTACACAAACATCCAAATAACTGAATGGAATAAGGTCTGCATCCCTAATTTTGTGTTATTTGATAACTGCACAATAGAAGTAACATCTACCTGGGTAAACTGGTGAACAGATGCAATACAACACCAGGCACGGGGGCAGGTCTGCCGGAATCCAAACCAGCCATGCGGGCAGAGGCCGCACCGTGATGTGGGCAGGCCAGGATGCTGGTGGTTCTGCTGGTGGTCCCCACGGGCTCAGGGCTGCAGCTCTCTCACAGGGCTGTTGTTGGGGCTGGTGATAATGACAGCACCATTTTGCACATCAAATAAACGCCTGGTGTGAGATGTTTCCAGAGCACACACACACCTAACAAGCATCTCGGCCACAGAGAAGATGCTGCCTGGTCTTGTAGAAGGCTCCGGGCTGCCTTGCAGAGAGGTCAGAGGCTCTCCTTCAGCAGAGCAGGGCTTTGGAGCCTACACCTCCCTTTTGCTCCCCTGGGAGCTGGAGAACTCCTCTCCCTCTCCACTCCCTCCTGTCGCATGGCTAGGTATATCCTGTGTGCAGATGGGGGTCTCACGCTCCTACTCTGGGGAAACTCTAACAAAAAGGAAACCCTGCCATTTGCCACAGCTCAATCAACCTTGACCTGAGGGTGTCATGGTAAGTGAAATAAGGCAGTCACAGGAGGACAAATACCACATGCGATCACTCAGGGAGGAACCCGAAACAACAGCTGACAGAATCAGAGGGAGAAATGGGAAGGACTGTCAGGGGGCCGGCCCCCATTCTGCAAGGTGAATGCTTCCCAGAGATCTGTCCCCAGCCCCGTGCCTGTTGCCACAATGCCAGACTGCAAACTTAAAAATTCGCTAGGAGGGCAGGTCCTGTATTGAATATGTCATAGACAATAATAAATACAAAGCAGACTTCTGGGGGTGACAGCTGAGCTTATGGCCTGGATGGTGATGATGGTCCAGGGGTTTATACTTACCCCGAACTCATCAAGTTGTGAGCATTAAGTGTGTACATCTTTGTGGAGACCAATCAGTCCTCAGTAAAGTGGTCAAAAAATGAAAAGAAGTACCAGGACCTACTCCAAGTGCTGGCAGCACGGAGAGCTTACCTGGCTCTGCAGCCCAGCAGGTGTTCACACACCCTGGACTGGCAGAGCCCAGCCCAGCAGAGTGTCCCCAGACTCGGAGCATGAGCCCATGGCAAAGATCACCTTTTTATTAGTCTACTCATCTATGGGCCTAGGCTCTGTTTCTTAACTCCCCTTTCTTCAGATTGAAATTCATACCTCTTTTAAAAATATTTCTCTGCATTTTACAATGTGTCCAGTTTCCAAGTATCTTTATACTTTTGTTATTACAGAAAAGAAACAGGAGGTGGCCAGCCCCCTTTGTCAGCACAGAAACTGGGAGGAACTATAAACCACATTGCTAAGGTGGACAGAAAAGGTGGGAGACCCCAGCCTAGGTCCCCAGGTGTGCAGGGAGTTTTAGACGGGCCTTGGCCAAGCACACAGCCACTGCCGTCTTTAACTCAGTCAAGCAAGGATGGGAACATGTAAGTGGGTCCACACTCTGTCAATGTTTCTCAAAACCATTGCAATTCTGTATTTTGAGGAACTATGCATTATCTAAAGAATAATAAAACATATTCTGAATAGCTCATATAATCAGATGAGTCAAAATTCTGCTTGGACAAGCTACATGCTCATACTTAGCTTTTAAATAAAGGCTTAAAAATGGAGAGAAAAACAAATTAACAACTTTCAAAAAAAAGAAAATAACAAAAAAACATTGTATGCATCATAGAATATTTTTAATTTTTCCCTTGGTAGGGAAATTTTCCAAAGAGAAAATTATTGGAAAGGCTCTTTACTCTGACTACCATTAAAAGAAAAACAAACTGAATTAGTTTGTACAAATTACAGAGCTGTGAAGCTGAGCCTCCTTCACTGAAAACAGGGATTAACTGGCATATGTGAAACTATTTTTTCACCCAAGTTGCACCTCTCTTTTTATAGCCAAATGAGGAGTGATTGGTCTGTGACAGCACAGCCTACCTAGCTGCCAGCTTCACCAGTTCCCATGTACAAATCTCGGCAGTTCTGAGGTTTCTGCCAGGACCATGAAGCCTCTGTCTGGAAGGTTCTCTCCCACCCCAGAGGTTGCCGTCTTGGGTGTCAGCACCTGGTCTGGTCCAGACCCTGCCCTGTTCCTTGCAGCCCTTCTGCCTCTCTGGCCCTTCACCATGTGCAGGGCTCAGCCTCTGACCTCTGTCGGTGCTGGAGTCCCTGAACCGCACCTGCTGCCCAGAACCATCTCAGTTAGACACCTCCATCTCACTTTAAAAGCTGAGAGATGGATACTTTTATCTTACCTTTTTCTTCCTTTTGTTAAATTTCAGTTCTTAATGCGACAGCATAGCCTTGATTTTATTTGCATAGAAAATTACAAGAGGTGATTTGACCAGAAAGCACATACTAATCCCATCCTATGCAAATTTATTCCTTGGAGAGCAGTGGATTGACCCTCTCTCTCAGTGGCCAGGACTTTAAATGGAGCCGCAGTCTGCACTGACTTTGAGTATCTGTGGATTTAGACACAGCCGGTTCTAGTGTCCTTTTTTCTCAGAACAGACTAGGAATTTGTTCTTCAATTGGAATAAATGGCTGGGGGCTAGGTCAGTTGGTGCATGACCCTCACCCCCAGTCATCCTCAACATGTTGTATATATAAGCTGTGTACTTCCCAGGAAGAGGGTCGTCTATCATGTTCTCAGGTCAAAACACGTGCCATCAGGGATCACCATCCTTGCCCATGTTGGCCAGCAAGAGGTAAGTGTTACAAAGTCTTAAATCTGGCTACTGAGTGTTCACACTTGGTCTCTGGGAAGGTCCCAAAAGGACAGACAGCCCTTGATGGACAACCCAGTCAGGAGGTCACGACAAAACAGCGACCATGGCTGAGAAGTGGGGCCTGGCTTGACATGGCCTGGCTCAGCAGGGCCTGGTTAGGTTTGCACTGGTTCATTCTCATACCATATTAAGTGTTTGTGTCTCTCTCCTACCGGGCCAATGCAGTATTGCACTTAGGCACACTCAAACAGCAAAAATGTTAAGGCATAACAAACCCTGTGGCATTTCTGCAAACATCTTGAATTTTACATTGCTTTGTTCTCTTGCCACTGCACAAAAAATATCAGCTTGGCACCCGGGAGCCCCGTGGAGATGTGAATATTAAGGATCACACTGAAGCTCTCAGTGTTCCATTATTCATCTTCTCAAGGGCAAAGCACAGCTTCACGCAGGAGTGTAAACAGAAAGCGCCACAAACCCAAACATTCTGAGCTCGCAGCTATTTCCACCCCGCACAGCAGCCCCAGAAGCGGGGCTGGTAATGGAGAGCACATCATGGGGCCGCGGTCGGAAGGGCAGCAAGTGCAACTCCCGACAAGCTGTCTCCTCCAATACCTTATTCATAAACTCAGCCCTGGGAACACACTTCTGTTTATGGCTCAAGGGCTGTGAGTGGACTGGAATCTCAAGAGGGAGATGGTCACGGGGGCTGTCCTTCAGCAGGACCTCACAGGGAAGCCCGAGGCAGGGGAGGCTTCTGGGGTCTTCTGCCCCAGGGAGCCTGCCCAGGGCCTCCCTGCAGAGGGGGCTAGAAAACAGAGGCAGGGAGGGCAGGCAGGAGCTCCTGCAGGGATGCTGCCCTATAAATAGAGCCTCAAGGCGAGACTTCTGCCCTGCCAAAGAGGACTCCCCACCTCCTAGAGATACTCCACCAAAACCCACGTGTTTCTGAGGCAGCAACATTCCACTTCTGGCACTCACATGAGCTGGTATCTTGGTTCAAATTCCCTCCAAAAAGGAAGCTATATGGGAACAGATCCTAGGGTGCAGAGGGAGGGGAGGGGTGGAGGACAAAGGTCAGGAAGGGTGCATGACCCAGGAAGGTCACACTTGAGGTCCCTGCTGCAATTATCTGAGTCCCCAGAACTACCCATCTGGAGCCCACGTAACCCTGGCATTTACCCTTCTTCCCTTCCCCCTGGGGACACCTGATGACTCCAGGCTGCTTTTACCAACTCCCATAGCAGTGAGCAGGCCCCGGAGCCACACAAAGGACACATACTCGTTAGGTGGTCGCTGGAGCCAGGCAGGGCTGAGCTCTGCAGAAACCCCCCCTTGCAGCTGATGCCAGAGCCAGCCTGGGGGCTATGGCCAGCAGGGCATGATGGCAGCACCCCACACACACCTGCTCTCCGGCCCCACCTGCCCTGTTTCCCTGCTCTCAGCCACCCAGACATTGTCCAAATAGAATATGAAGAAGAGTAAGGCCCAGACTGGACCCCAGAGCATGGCAGACCGACTCGTTATTGCCAGAGTGAGGACATGGGGCAGCCTCAGGCCCATGGAGGTCTGGACCACAGGGTGGGCGGGCAGGTGCAAGAGCCACCCGCACCTCTCACAGAGGCCCCTGCACCGCGCAGAGCACCATGCCCGCACCCTACCCCTGGAGCCCCAGCACTGCACGTCAGTGATGGAGGATGTGACAGAAACTGCTCCAGCACGGGGGATTCTCCGGGAGGAAACAGTAGATCACGGAATCACTCAGGGTGACGGCCACCTGCAGGTCACCACTGCACAGGGGCACTTACCCTTCCACCCTTGGGGCACCAGTTCCCACAAACCAAACTCTTGGCTTTTTCAGGTGGGAAGTCCCGCTGGCTGGGTGGCATAGTCCTAATTGCTGGAGACCCTCAAGCTGGCTCCTGTGGAAAAGGAACCCAAGGGTCAGGTCCCAGCAGTCTCAGCCCCGTCACACAGGCCCCCGAGGGAGGAGCACATGAGCACCCTCGCGTGGGGCGTGGCCAACACTGACGCATAATGAAAAGAAAAACTGAAAGCTGAAAGTCCGGGCAGGCCCTGGTGTGGTCACACTGCAGAGTCGGCACCTCGCGGCACTCCCTGTGCTCAGGCTGTGCCCTGGGGACCGCAGCCCACCCCGGGGCCTGAAGGCAGACGCCCCCCTTCCCTCCCCACCACCTCCCGCAGTGGCCAGTTTGGTGCCCACACCACTCACCAGCCCTCTTAGAGATAAAGTAGTGATGGGTACTGGACACCCATCCTACCAGGCTGAGGGACGAGGTCCAGGAGAGGCCAGGAAAATTGGGAAGGGGGTGGTTCCCCTAGCAAATGCCAGGAGCCCACCTGCCTGGCCCCCAACATGGCCAACCCTATGGATTCCAGTGCCAGCCTTACACGTATAATTCATTCAAGTGTGTCACTTTTGGAATACATGAATATCTGAATGAAATCAGAGCAGATGGATCAGTGAGTCCTGAGAGAGCTGACAAAGCCAAAGGCCGTCCATCTGAGGCTGTGGGGACTGACCTCCATCAGGGTGGAGTGGCTTGGGCACCCCTGGGTCAAGCCACCTTAGCAGGGCAGATGACTCCCTCAGGAGCACCCAGCCAGTCTGCCTGCCCACAGGGTGGGGGCACAAATGCAACCTTCACAGAGCAGCTGATGGTGCCCCCGGCATCACCCACAGCCCCTGGCAGCTGGGGCCCAGGGAAGAGGGCAGAGGAACGTTTGTGCAAGGCACAGTGGTGAGCAGAGGACAGCAGCCACTGCAGCCAAGATGCGAGCAGAGGTGACAGCACGTGGGCATGAGGGGGCTGGCTGCTGAGGGGCAGCACCACATTTCTGCCCACAGCACCCCCAGTAAGAAACAGCCCCATCGAGGACGCTATCTACAGCATGAGAGCGAGGCCCGTGCAAGTGCACAGCCCAGCTGAGGCCGGCACCTGCAGTGGCAGAATCTGAGCTAACCACAAGGACTCTGGGCCTTCCTGGACACTGGATGATGTCACCTCCTTGTAGCTGGAGGTGCCAGCAGCCCTGGGTAGAGATGTGACACTCTCTGGGGGAGGGGCAAGCAGGTAAAAGTGGATCCAGGAAAAGCACAGAAACCCTTCTGAAAAATCTGACCATGATGAGGAAGGCTGACCTTGAGTGGAAGAGGACCAGCGAGCATTTTCCATTCTGATGCTATGTGACTGAGCATATTTAAGGCCAAGAGCAAGGACTGGGGGCAGAGGTAGGAGTCTAAGGGGTAGGATGGCAAGAAGGGACCTAAAGCTGTAGGAACTGGAGCCCAGACCACCCTCCGGGGCCTGGCCCAGCCAACAGGGGCCTCTGCATCCAGGCCAGAGAAAGGAGGAAGGAGGCAGGCAGTGCAGAGAGGTCTGCTGGGCGGCGAGGGGCTCCCAGGCGGCAGCGGGCTCCCAGGCGGCAGCTTGCATTTCCTATGAGAAGCAGGGAGGGAAATTTTAGCTGATCCAGAGTGTCAGAGTGGGAAAGGTCAGAGATTGGAGAGGAAAGGAAAAGATTTGAAGAAGCCATTACAGGGAAGAGGAGAAAGCCCTGGCTGGAGGACTGAACGCCATTACCAGACAGTTCCCAGGACCAGCTGCAGTAAAGATGCTGAATTCATTATACATTTATCATTTATACCACCACCTACTTCCATATAAAACCTGAAACAGCTCACAATAAGAGGCACGAATTCAGCTGAAAT
>CAUYQV010100374.1:0-15481 GCA_963574575.1 Galagoides demidoff | reverse complement strand
GCCACAACGCCTGGCCATTTTTTGGTTGCAGCCATCATTGTTGTTTGGCGGGCCCAGGCTGGGGATTCGAACCCGCCATCTTAGGTGTACGTGGCTGGCGCCTTAGCCGATAGAGCCACAGGCGCCGAGCCTGCTATGTGTCTCTTTAAGGTAACACAGCATTCCAGAGATAGGAACATTCAGTGCACGGTTCTGTGCACACTGCACGTTTGCAGGGTTGCTGGCAGTGCTCCGCATTCCTGCAGACTGCTTCATACCAGCGTTACAGGGCACTAGCTGAAGTGTTTTCGGATGGCCGCGCAACCTCTCATTGGAATTGTATTGACTGGTTTATAACTTTCTCTCCTAAAAATGTTACCATAACTGATTACAAGAAATCATAGTTTAGAGTTGGAAGTTATTTCAGAAGTTCATTATTCCAACCTCTACCTAACATTACATTCTTCTCCAGAATATCGCTAACATGAAGTGACAGTACGAGGTGGCAGGGGCTTTATGTCGTACATATATCCATATATTTTAATCTTTGGTTTTTACATGAAGACAATAAAAATGTACATAATGATTCAGTTAAGATTTAAGTAATACCTCTGCAAATCAAATATTAAAGGACCTGATTATAAAACCATTCACCACAGAATGTAATTGGCCATAAAACTGATTTAATAAATAATCAGAAAGTATAATGATTGAGGGGCAAAATAAGCTCCATGTAAGGCAGCATTGTGCAGGGGAAGGTCTCAGAGCAGAGAGCTAGAGACAGTGTGAGAAGGAGCTCGGAGGGGAATGGGAAGTTTCATAGACATAGGAAGTTACCTATTGATGGGAAGGAATAAAATGACCCAGGCCGATGTAAGAGTTGGGAAATAGCTGTTTCTTGTCAGGGAAGCCAGAGTCTCTGTAGCAAGAGAACTGTCTGGTCACTGTGAATGCGATCTCCTGCCTTCATCTGTGACTTCCTCACGGCACCTCTCCACTCAACCCCAGTGAGGGCAGCCTGCGGGCATTTTCCTCCCATGGATAGTGGCTCTCCCTGGGCAGATGGGGGCAGGCTTTGTCAGGCCCGAGCTGTAGCTCTCAGGTGGGCTGGGCTAAAGGAAAATCAAAAAATTTGCAATAAACAGAACTTTAGTTACTTAGGAAGATATGTAATAAGGACAGTTCAGAGTAGGAGGTAATAGACGAACTGGCATGAAATTTAGTGAGTTATTGTGAACAGTATTACAGACATAAATTGTGAAAAGCAGTGATAGATAAAACCTTAGCATCACTGGGACCCAAACGCCGAAATAAAAATAGCTCAGAGTCTCCATTTGTTGAGAACTTCTGGTTGTCTTGATTGTAGATAGATGAGCATTCCTGGGGTACTGATATTGGTGGGACATACACTGCTGGTGGAATGGCTGGGGGGAGCTCACACTAAACTTCTTTGGTGCTCAGAATTCCAGCTACAGTGGTGACGGCAGATTCTCTACTTTGTCATCATCCAGGGACGAGAAGCTGGTTGGTTTCCATTTAAATCTTTCACATCCTCTCTCAGAAGCTTCAGGTTTTATAGCATGCAGCCTTGTATGTGTGAATTCAGCTCTGCTTTCCTCTTTTAATGTCTTACTTCATGAATTTTTATTTGGACAGATATTTTGTTAAAGTAAACTCTGACCAGCGGTTAACGAGCTGTTTCCTGTGGACTCACTCCTCTGTGCTGCATTTGACTCTGCCAGCCTGGGTGTGAACTGTGTTCAGCTGGCTACAGTGAAAGGCCGTGTTCTGGGTATAAAGGCAGTCCTCAGGTTACGAACAACATAGGCTCTGTGTGTTTGTTCTTAAGCTGAATTTGTATGTAAGTTGGAACGTTGCCTATAACTGTGAGTCGTGTTCCAGTCATACGTTTGTAACTCGAGGACTGCCTGCATTTCCTAATTAGAGTTAATCAAAAGGAAAAAATAATGGGAAGATTGCCCTGGATTTCTTTCCCGGAGAGTTTCCTTGTAGGGTACGTGCACGCTGTTTGTCAGGGATAGGCCAGATTTGGAGTGAAAATCCAATCTAATGCAAATCTAGATGCTGGCACAATAGAGCACCTGTCAGGACATGGATCCATCCTGATAGGTTCAATTTCTGTGTTATGTGGGGCGCCCTAAAGTAGCTAAGGCTTGTTCATATCCTAGTTAAGGTTCATACTCACTCAGCCACAGTAGGGAACCAGTTGAGGTAAGAAGAAAACTGAACGGGCCCTGGGCGCACAGAGATAGCAATGAGGCAGGTGCTCTCAGATCGCTCACTTCTAGAGCAGAAGACTGAACACCACAGCAGATACCAGGCCCTGCGACTAGGTGAGTCGGCAGGATGATAGGGAGACACTGAGTTTGCCAGAAAGTGCCATAACAAAGGAGGTAAACTAAACCTGAAAGAATAAATAGGAAAATAACCCAGAAAGAATAAATAGGAACTGGCCAGGTAGAGCCTAGAGGGAAATCTCTACCATGTGGACAGAGCAGGCAGCGGACGGTGAGAACTTCCTGGGGGAAGCCTGCCTGGCTTAGCGCAAGGCAGTGTCAGACCCCGACAACCTCCTGGCTGAGCGCAAGGCAGCGTCAGACCCTGACACTCTCCCTCTCTGCAATCAGAAAAAGACAGAAATCCATGCAATGCCTCTGCCATTTCCTTTACCCTCCTCCCCCATGGAGCCTTCGACCTAATTAAAATGCTTCTACAAGAAACAGCTGGGAGCCCTTCCAGCCTCCCCCTCCCACCTTCTTTTCCCTCTGGGTTTCCTTTCTCAATTCCCCCCCCCAACAGTCTTAATTCCAGACCCCCATCCCCTTTTTCTCACTCCTTGCAGACCTTGTTCACCTCCAAAGGTGGTTCCCGAAGATGTGGGCAGCTCCCTCTGCCCTCTAGCTGGCTTGCCCACCTTACAGACACCTGCTGCTGCCTCCTAGACCTGAAATGATTAACACTCCATCCCTCCCCTGAGCTGATGACCTTCCTGTCCCCAAGTGGTACATTTTGACTAGATATAGGATGTGCTGTGAGCACTAAAGTATTGGTGGGTTTTAACACCTGGAAAAAGAGCTCCCATATTTCCTTAGTTCACAGGGAGATTTTGCTCTTACAGAGGGCAGTTAGTCATTTAGAAAACTTTATTTCCTCCTTGTTTTTGACAACCTGAGATACTTGCTTTAAAATAGAAGATGATGATAGATATCTAATACTCAGATATGGATTATTCACTCAAGCTTGTATCTGACTCAAATTCGTTTAGGAGAAATAACCCACCTCCAAAGGTTTAAATGACAAGACCAGGGCTGGCCCCTTCAAACCTAAAGGACATCAGACTTTCTGTGAGGCCAAGTGTCTCCAGCATTGTGCTGCCTGAGTCTCATGATACAGCCACCCTCAAAACCTTCCTGGTAATCATGCTCTGTAGGTGTTTGTCCCACACATCAGCTTGTTTAACTTTATTAACATATAATAATAGAGAACTTGATGTAGTATGTGGCATTTACCACTCTTCAGAATGACTTTTCACGTGCTTTAGGTCTGTCAGAAGCAGACCCTGGAGGTGACAGTACAATATGGCCTGATGGCCACAGGCACTTTCTCCCATGTGGCTGCAGGGGCCTTTGTGCACTTCAGGGTTGACAAAGTGGCCTTTACATAGGGCGTTCTCTCCAACTACTGGAATAAGTTCCAATATTTCTGTTAAATACTGAGAGTCCTCCCTGTGCATCTCAGCATTCCACTTGCCTCTCCCTCAGGTCATTTCGATGTGGCTTATTTAAGGGATGGCAGTGAGAGGCATGAGTTGGGGACCTTGAAGTCTTGGTTAGCTTCAGGCTCTGTCAAGTTCCTTTAATGGAACCACTTCATCTTCAAGGACTGCGCCCTTCTTGGTGACAGGAGAATACTCCGGACACAGGAATTATGAAGCAGCCAGCCTCCCCTTGAAGGATCCTTGGAGTAAAACATTTATTCGGGAGAACCATTAATTTATATAGGAGTATTCCCCAGGAATGTTGTGTAGCCTGTCAGTCGCAGAATTATGCCACCAAGTTTATCACAACTTGTGTGAATCCAGAACACGTATTCACGATGTAAATGGCCAACGGAGGGGCCCCGTGGGAGGTCTTCCTCAGTGAAGCATAGTATTACATAAAATAGAGGGTGATATCCCTGAAAATACAGGTTTTCAGTTTTTCCCACAAAACTTAAAAAATTAGAACTCAAATTACAAAGGCTTTGAAAATCCCTAAGGTCTGTCCATTAAGATCTATGTTTTTCTGTGTGTAGATTCAAAACCCTAATTTGGTCTCAACTAATAGCTGTATTTTCCCCTCCCTGAGGAGTGCATGCCCTTTACTGTTTTTGCTGTAAAAGGTCATCTTGTCTGAATTGCGGTGCTGGTGCCCCTTTGAGATGGCACAAGGTGTGAGACATCTCCCGCTGCCTGTCCCTCAGCGCTGACTGCAGGGACCCTAAGGCCCCCACCTCAGGCTTCCCAGTGACGGCCTTGCCCCCTGTGTGCCCTGAATGGAAACTGAGCCTGTCTCCTTTTCATATCACTTTTTCTCTGCTCCTCTTTCCTTCTGTGCGTCACTGTAATTGCTGATTAAACTCAGCAGATACTTCAACCTCTTCTATATGAAGTCAAAAGAGCAAAGCTCAGTTAAGTATTTAAATTGGCTTGATTAGTTGCTAAGACTTCTCTCAATCTTTAAAAAAGCAAGTCTCAAAAATAATTTAGGACCTATATACAAAAAAGGAAGGTAGGAAAAGGAGGGTTCTGTTAAATGTGTATTTTCAAAACTCAGGCCCCCAAATTGGTCTCCTGGGTTTCTCCTCCTTTTCCAGCAATTGTTCCCCCATTTGGGGCTTCATTTGTTTTTTAAAAATATGTTTCTCTTGTAAATGTGTCCAGGAAACAATTTGGAAGGTTTTTGTACATAATCTGACTCCTTCGCCTTTCAAAAGAGGACAACAGTGCTATTTCTCTGGCTAGCGCTCCCCGTTTCCTGTTTTTATAAAGCCAGTGTGCTGGGCCTTTTCAGCTATAGGCGGCTGGGTCTTACTCTAATCCAGGGAAGCCCGCGTTGGAGGCCCCTGTGCACGCTTTGGAGGTTGAATTGTCTTCTCCCTTGCACGCAGACTGTTGTCACTGAGTGATTCATCGCTGGGCCCTGCACGTTCCCTAACTCACTGGGTGTGCCCTGTCCCTTGGGCCTATTCTGTAGCTAAGTCTGTGTACACTGGTAAGGTGCCTTTGAACCCCAGATTGTCCTCTTCTGGGCACTGCCTGGCCCTGACCAGGAGGGCTACCAGGGAGACCAGCCCAGGCAGCTCTGCTGCCCCCTGTTGTGTCTTGGCCTGTCGCTTGGATCTTCTGATAGAAGCAAATGCGCTATTTCTGCCTCTCTTCACAGGTGGAATTTATGTATTAAACATTCTGAAGTGCTTTATTAACCTGGTATTCTGAGTTATCAGTTTCATTGCTGCTGCTGACCTTACCATTCTGCATCATTCCCCAGCCCTTTCTTCCAGGAATACCTGAAAAGAAATGACTAGGAAACGCGCGTATTCCAAAGATGCTGGCTTTTTACTATTTCAGAGTTAAAAATCATCTCGCACTTATCCACCATGTTAAACATGGTGCCTTTGTTGGCCTTTTCCCTTCTAACTGTGGTGCAGTGATGTGGCTGTCATGGTAACTGAAACCACCACGATGGCCTCATTGCCCCTGTCTGGCTGTTTTTTCAAGGCAGTTAACGCCTGCCGTTTGCTTTCGTCCTGCAGCCCTCCCACCAGTACAACGCCGTGCAGCCTGCTGGGAGCCACCGGGTGGGTGCGTGTGCCCTTTGCCCCCACGTGTGCCCCACGCGCAGGCGCTACTCCCGCCCTGCCCCGCCCACGCGCACGTGCCCCCAGCCAGCTGCCACTCCCTTGCACATGCGCCCCCCTGCTTGCTGGTGTTCAGGGATCAGACCCCTCTGTGGTGGTGGCACGGTGGGTTCGCTCCCAGTCAGGGGCAGTGACCTTTACCGGAGCTTACACGTGCATCTGGCGTCTGTCAGTCCCTTTGGCCAGATCTGAGTTTTATCTCTCCACTGCTGACGAGACTGCCTCCAGGAAGACGCATGGGTGTCAGGGTGTCAGGATTGTTAGGCGGGAAGGCCACGAAGGCAGCATTTTCATGACCAGTTATCAGAAAGTTGGCTTTTTAATGTGTTGGTAGCCTCGACTGCTGCCCATCCTGTTACTGTGTTTTTCTTTCTTGCTTGCTTTTTAGCCTGTTTCCCCAGGCTAGAGTGCAGTGGCATCACCGTGGCTCACTGCAGCCTCAAACACCGGGACTCACGTGATTCTTCTCCTGCCTCAGCCTCCCAAGTGGCTTTCTCAAACCCAGCTAAGTTTTCTATTTTTGGTAGGGACGGGGTCTCGCTCTTGCTCAGGCTGGTATCCAATTCCTGAGCTCAGGATCCTCCCACACTGGCCTCTGGGATTACAAGCTTGAGCCACCGTGCCCTGCCCATGTTACTGTATTCCTTTGGAAGTTTCCTGTTTTGAATACAGGTATTGAAGCAATGCAGGAAGCAAACTATTAATAACTATTCAAAGTAGCCATACTGTATTGTTAGTAACTTGATAAATTTTCATCAGATTGTACATTTAGGCATTAGAGATACAAATAGCTGAGCAACCAATATGTCTGCAGAGGGCAGTAGGGAAAAGGAAACTTTCTTGAAACAGCATCGCCATTAGCCATCGTGTAAGCTCCTGTTCATCCACTGTGATTAATTACATAATATTTGCAAGGTAACCAAATATTCTGTGTGTTCTGCTTAACAACTTTTTAAAAGTTATAAAACATCCATCATTATGACTATATTAATATCATTTAATGCTTTATTTCAGTGTTACTTCATGTGAGATAATTTTTAAACATCTTGCATAAGGATGCCATGACAAAATTCAGGATGTTTGAATTATCTGCTCATTTTAAATCTAGATTAACAATTAATCTAATTTAGCATGGAATGTTTTTCAAAATAATAAGAGATTAAATTGCACACCCGTTGGCAGCAACTAAAACTTCTCCTTTGATTTTTGCACGTTCCTTGTGCTCCAAGGCTTTTTGGAAAAGAGCTGGAAAGGAAGATTCTGCACCTCCCTGCATGATGTATTTCAGGACAAGCTCCTAGCACTTGTCAGTTTTTGTTAGCTCATGATTTCAGTGTTTTCTGGGTACTCTGACGGTCTGTTCTGGTCACAGGTGTCTGTGTTTGATGACAGCAGCCTTGGCGGGGCACGACGGAGCAGTACCTGTGGGTCCCGAGCTGTAAGATGCGTCCCATGTCTCCCGCACACCCCGCTGCCTGCCGCATGGCCCTGGGAATGCTCGCCAGGCAGGGCCCAAGTGTGGGAGGTGACTGATGTCCAGGGAGGAAATACTGTCTGGTCTCATGGATAGCATGAACCATGAAACCTCTAGCTGTTAGTTCAATGTTTTTACTCATGAATTCTCACTGAGGTGCAAGGGAAACTAACCTGAACTGAGTTTTATCTGTTCTGTTTCCCTGCAAGGCACTGACCACACTAACAAGCAGTGAAGTTCCCTTCAAATATTAAAAGGAGGAGAAAGGAATTTCACAGGCCACAAATTATTTTCATCTCTGAATAATGGAGGAAGATGAACAAATTTAAAGTCTTGAAATAGTACACATTTAATTTCCTTTTTAGATTATTTTTGTCTTTTTCCTCTTCAGAAGATTCGAAATGATAGGCTCGGCTATCAGAATAAAGGTGTAGCAGTACGACAAATATTTGTGGACAAATGAATGAGAAAAGTAATAGAATAGAAAAAGGAGAGAGTCGATGGAAGTGAGGAGGTGAATTTGCCTGTCCTGAAGCCTGTGCTCCCCAGATCCACCTATTGGAGGCTGCCCGGCAATCCTATAACAATGTTTCAAGCCCTAACCAATCCTGTATAACCTGTATAATGGTTTACCAAGAAGTAATTGACATGCTTTCATAAATGTGCTCTTGAAATCAATTGGCTACCTAATTGTGTAAGTCTATTTTTTATGGTTTACTATGCTATTTGTCCAAACATCATGGATAGTCATAAATTTATATGAGAGGTAAGCCAATCTATAACCTACAATTTTCTTTAAAGTGTAATTTTTATGATTAATACTCAGTTGCCGTAGTGTTAGTTCTTGTTGACATCTAATTGAATATCAATTTTTATATTGTAGAAATTAATGCAACAGAGCCTACATTATTAAATTATTTTCCCCAATTCTTGAACATTTTTGTAGGCCCATCAACTGTGCCTTTAGCTGAGATCACCAGCATATGGATAATTTGCAACTAAATGATTTTCTTTTATCAGAGAAGAGAGCGCATACTAATTCTTTAAGAGAATGTCTCCCAAACGCAAGGTGGTTTTCTGGCGGTCTAAGAATTTAGGCAGGATGTTCTGTAAATACCACTGTGTCTCCTTTGAGGCGACTTCAAGGGTCACCAGCCATAGATCGTGGGCCCTCAGGGCTCTTTTGTGAGCAGTGATTTCTATGCTTTTTCTATGCAATTCTCTTGGGAATTGCCCGGAAGTGATGGCTTAGCAGAATTAAGGAAATGAAAGGTCATCTCATCCTGGCAGCATAAAGGCCTAAAATAGGGCTGGTAAGCTTTGCTGTTGGCAGAAAATTAGCATCGTAAGTGGAAAGGAACAGGGAGGTTCTTAAGCTCCTGACCTTGCCCATCTTTTTCCTGAGTCCTCATGGTTCCCCTCCAAGTGGATACTGTTTCTTACCTTTTTGGGGTAAAGCTTCCCCAAGTGCTCCATCAAGCTTACGGGGAAGCCGCAACTCAGGCATCTCATCCTTCAGCCAGAACAGAGTCTAGAGAGGACCCAGCCCCTGGGCTTGCAGTACCAGCCCCAGTTGCTGTGGCTTCAGAATCTAGGCTTACCCCAAATCTGCATGTGGACAGTCCTGGTCCTACTTTGGGGGACTTGTCTCTGCCCTTGGAAGACCAGAAATTGCCCATGGGCAACCCCTGAGGAAGGGCTAATGGCTATGTGAAGTGACCTTCTCAGCCATTTGACACAGTCGGTTTGACGCCAGTGGTATCATCTGATCCAGGAGCCAGAGAAGTTGTTTCTAGCAGAAAGCGAAAGTAGAGAAAGTGCAACCTGGGTTCTCTTCCCAGCCTCTGTGTGGCCTGTGGCCTGTGTTGCAGTCCCAGATGACAGGCTGAGTAACCTATGTGTGGTCACAAGGCCAGTAAGAGATGGAGCTGTGATTCCCAGTGGAGCATCTGACTTACATTGGCCCTGCCTTAGCACACGACTCCTACTCATAAGGCAGAGGTGGACCTTAGTGATACCGACTTCTTCCTTATTCTTTCCCGCATGATCAAGTCAGATTGGATGGTCTGAGGGCTGCTTTTGATCAGGGAAACTTGGGTTGACAGATAAGCTCTGTCATCAGCAATCTGCCGCATTTCTGCGTAGACCAGGCCGTGAAAGGCCCAAACTGTAGTGGGATTTGTCTACGGGATAAAGTTTTTCTCTCTCCGTCTTGGTAAAGCCTAAGGTAAAGTTCTTCTGCCTTAAAGTGCTGACATATTGTCCTCTCCTTTGAATAATAAAGCTGAAAGGGGAGGCTGTAATACTGGTAAATTTCTTGCACGTGCCACATGTGACAGTGTGTCTTACACACAGAGTATTCACACCACTGTTATCTGCATCTTAAATATCTTTCTTGCACCAAAGTGTAAGTAGTAAATATTTTTTGAATATAGGAGTGAATGTAGGTAGAAAGAGTTTCTGCTCGTCTTGACCACAGTCCTGGAAAACGTTTAATGCTCTTAATTAACATTTGATGGTTATTTATAGTCTGAAGTTGAAATTGGTCATCCATTCAACAAGTATTTCTTCAGTGTGCCAGACCTTATCTGATTAACAGGGATGCACCCTGGTGGGGAGACACATAGACTAAGAGATGGTGTTTGAGATGAAAGATCAAGCATCCTCTCAAGATCCCGGTTCCTTATAATTTGTGTAAGGATGATGCCAGCAGGTCTCCCAGCAGAGGCCCTGGGGCCCGCGGAGGGATTGGTCAGCACCTGGCACAATGCGGGGCATCCAGGGGCTGGAGCAGCTTCCCTCCCTTCAGCACGCAGGGTGCTGTGTGGGTCCCTCTCAAGGCACTCCTCGGGAACCTTGGGATTTGCTCGTGCTTGTGATCCTGGGGTGTCCGGACCCTGCCTCCAACACCACGCCTTGCTTAAGAGGAAAGGAAGAATTTTTTTTAATAGTATGAAAATGCATCTAAGACCAGAGCAAATATGGATACAAATCGAAGTTGGTGGCAGAGCTTCTAGGTAATTCAGCTGCTGACACTTTCCTCTGCTGGAAGTGAGAAAGCTCAGGGAGATGGACAGACAGACGCCTGCACACGGCACCCATGGACAAGGTCAGCTGGCGCTGCAAAAGCCACACAGTTTTATATTAACCCTAAATCTTATTCTGTTTCCATTTGGAAAGATGGTAGAGGAGCAAAATTTCCCATTGCTAAAGCGCCAGCCACCTGGTCCCAATGTCCGGTTCTGTGCTGGAAGGCAGCCTGGTTCTCAGAGATGCTTATTTATACAACCACACAGTGTCTAAACGAGGGGCACCTGCGTGTCCAAGTTGAACAGATGCTTTGTGTTTTTTTTCCTACTAACTCCGAGAATTCTGTGTTCCTTTGATAACATGATTGGTTTATTTATCCTCTTTACGGCACTTGAGTAGACGTTTGCTCTCTACCTAACCCTCTCTTGTCCTTCTGCCCTGCGTGTGGCTGACCCCACAGCTAACTGAAGCACTTCTTTGGCCTCTGTTCTCCTTGCTTCTTTGCTGACCCTGTTCCTTTGTTTCCGACTGCTCATCCTGGTGGTGGCTCTGTGGGCAGCCCTCGGAGTGCAGCGGCCACCTCAACTCCAGCTCCCGTGCCTCCTCCAGGGCCAGCTCTGCGCGTGCCAGCCCTGTGGTAAGTCCCCCTCCTGGCCCTGCCCCAGGCGTCATCCTCTCCTCCTCCTGCCCTCTCTCCTCCTCTTTCCCTTCCTCCTCTTCCGCTCGTTCCAAATTTGGAAGATTGCTATTTGATGATATTAATAGGATTACACTGCTAAATTTCTTAACAACCATAAAAGAAGTTGTTAAAGTGCTGAGAGTGAGGATCTTAGAGGAAGGGAGCTTTGTACAAGGGGAGGAAAACCAGCCATGTGCATGCTGTGTGGGTTTCATTATTTAAACATGCGATGGTTTCACGTCCAACATTTTGTTTGCCCTGTTACCTATTGTCACAGTGAAGCACAAGGCCCCCCCTTCCCCCGACGTTCTCAGAGTGTTTCTGGTATACACATTCACAGACCTACACCCTGCCACTTGCCTGCTTTTAGGATTTCGCGGGACATTTTGGCTTGGGGGATGGTGTGGGAACAGGGGAGGGGAGGTTGGCTGGGGAAGGGGCTTTGGGCTGCAAGGGGAGGGTTGCCACACTCCAGGGTCAGCAGTATCCTCCCTGGTAAACCCAAAGCACAGATGGGCAAGGCCGATCTTTGTAGTCCTCTCACCTTAAAACTCCCAGCCACAGAGAAGTTTGAGCACCACTCTTAACTTAGTTCGACATCATACTCTGTGTTGGCGCCTCAGCACTCGGGAAATGTTCCTAGTAACCAGACACCAGGCTATAGAGCTGAGATGTCCCACTTGCATAGGTGACCCTGGTTGGGTGGTTTGTTTTATCCTGCGGAGGATCTGTTTGTGTTTTAAATCAGATGCAGTCTTTTAAAACTGAGATTTCCCACCAAATGCAAATGTCACCTTCTCCGGGGGAAGAAAACAGTGTAATCTCTGGCAGGTCTGGGGCCATACTAGTGAGTAGAGCAGCCTCCTTCCCTCCCCCCCCCATTTCCATGACTTCGGGGCCGAGGCCCAGGTGCCACCCACCCATGGGAGGCCTGCTGGGGCATTTTTTCCTGTGCTGGAGAAATGTCTCTCCAGCATCCCGCCGTAGGCAGTGAGCAAACAAGGGCTAGTTCAAGACGAGTGGGTGTTAAAACAGGGACCCTGCTTCTTTACAGAAACAAAGGCTGTCCCCTCCATAAACTGCAGAGCCCAGGCTCGTCACACAGCTGTCTGTGCCCACCTGGCCTCATGGGCAGCTTAAAGACCAGCAGCAAGAGGGGAGAGGAACCGAGTCAGGTTGTGGCTAATACTAACCACATGAACTCCAGGCACTTACTGCTCCTGATTGAAAGTCCCCCTAGAACTGACCGAGTCAGAGTAGTAAGATGTTCAGCTGTTCCTTGTCACATCACTTTCCTTTTTACAATCTGGCTCGGCACTTCTTATACTCCTTCCACCCAGGAGGGAGGAGCAATAGGTTTCGGGCAGTGTTGTCCAGGGCAGTTGTCATGACAAAGGGGAATGAACCCTCGGTCTGTCCTTCCTCTGAGGGAGGAGAGTTACACAACCCAGGTTCAATGTCACAGCACTCATTCCTGGCTGGGGACATCTAGCCAGACACATAAACTGTCTGAAACTCTGGAATAAAGGGTCATGATGTCCTTAAAAAACAAACAAAGAGGCATGGTTGATTTGTTTGTCCTGGGCTGGGGTTATCCAGGGATGACACAACTGTTGGCAGCCTGGTGGCTCCTAGGAAACGTTCCTTGGCCTGACACTTCTTCAGGACTGTGCGTCCAGTTCCAGCGTGAGTGAAGACAGGGATGTGTAGTGCTGTCCACCTCGTTCCCGTTCTCCCATCCTGAAGAGGACCCACACCTCCTTCCTATCCAGCACGAACAGGGCCCTCTCCCTCAGGAAGTCATGGTTCACATTCAGCCCAGGTTTACTGAGCGCTTACCATGTTCCGGGCACGGGGCTGCTGTGTGAACAAGCACAGGCCTGTCCCCGCCCTCCTGGGCAGACAGGTGCCTCTCGGATGACCACACATGCAGCGTGAACCTCGGCAGCAGGGCTATGAAGGAGAGACGAAGGTGCTGGGCGGGAATCAGAATGAGGAGGTTTGAGAACCAGGCTGGAACCACACATCTGCCTGGGGAAGCCAACACTGAAGTGTCACGCAAGCCTCACAGTCCCACGGGGAACCCTGCCACGTCTCTGAAATGGGCATTAGCAATGTCCTGAGCATATTCAAAGAAAACTCATGATTTATGTTGATGAAGGGGCAGGGAGCCAGTGGATAACTGGGTCTCAAATTATAAACACTAGAGTTCAAAGATAAGTCAGTCAGGATCATGTAAATACTATTGGATTTAAAACCAAAAGTTTCCACCTTAATGGTAGACTTTCATCAGTTAAATCTGGAAGAAGATTACCCTTACAACGGGGGAGCAGTGTTTGCTATTGTCAATTTTTATTTTGAGAGGGCCCTTGCAATGACATTGCTCTGGCGACCCCATTTCCCATCCGGGTCTGGAGTTGTCTGGCTGGGAGCTGGGGACACCAGGAAGAAATGTTTCTTCTAGACCTGTCCACCCGATGGGGTCTCCCTGTGCATGTGGGCAGGTCCCCTCGTACTATGTTCTGTCTCCAGAAAGATGGACAAGCAGCTGGTGATGTGGAAATCCTAGTATTTTAAACCTTCCCAGGTGTCATATTTACATCAACCAAAGTAGCAAACTCATTTAGACATGGCGTTAGAAGTTTGGAATCAATACAATACTGACTGTGGCTGGGTGCAGCGGCTCATGCCTGTAACCCCAGCAGTCTGGAACGCTGAGGCAGGAAGATCACTTGGGCTCAGGAGTTGGAGACCAGCCTAAGCGAGAGTGAGACCCCATCTCTACTAAAAATAGAAAAATTAGCCAGGTGTGGTAGGCACACACAGTTCCAGCTACTTGAGAGGCTGAGGTAGGAGGATCGCTTGAACCCAGGAATTTGAAGTTGCTGTGAGCGAGGCTGATGCCATAGCACTGTGACCTTGGGCAATACAGTGAGACTCCATCTGAAATGAAATAAAATGATAAAATGAGTACTCCTGTAAACATTTGTTTTTTGAAAGGGAAAGTTGCCATAAACTAAACTTTCACAGGAGAGACTATTTTGTGGCACCTATGTAGGGTGCCTGCCCCATACACTGGAATTGGCGAGTTCAAACCTGGCCCCCACCAAAAACTGAAAAAAAAAAAAGAAGAGATTATTTCCAGTAGGTTTTAAAAGATGTATCTTTATACATTCAGTTGTGATTATGAAAAATTGATATGCATGTGATATAAACCTGTTGTTATAAAGTTCTCACATGGACCTTAAGTGCTCAGAAAACGAGAGTGATGACGCCCGTCGGCTGCAGGGCGCGTGGCACTGTGACCCTCTGCAGGTCCAGTCTGGTGTGGGCTGAGCACCTGGAGCTGCCTGTGGCGGAGGCATCCCCAGCCCCGCCCCGTCCTGCTGTACACCTGCCTTTGGTGGAAACACCCACAGGTGGCCCCAAAGCCTTGTCATGAAAGAGCCATGACAACATTTAAAATCCTTTCACATATTCCGTTTCTTTGTGCACTATTTTTGGAGATGTTTTATGTTATGTGTCAAAATTAAACATACCATCTGGTTTACTTACCCGTCTCTGCAGGGGGCTTCACAAAAGGGGCGCTTTTTAAAGTGGATACAGCTGCCTAACGCCACTGTCCCAACCCCAGGCCGCCACACACTGCCATTTAGCAGGGGCTCTCGCTGGGGCTGCCGGATCCCAGCCAGCTCCGCAAACCTTCATGTTGCAGGATACCTGGCAAATGGCTATGTCCCTTTTAATTAGGCCAACAAACAGGATGGAATTTAGTCTAATATTTGCTCTGCAAACTAGTTATTCTGAGGAATAACTCCTTGGGCCCAGGAGTCATAATGAATTGATTCCCCAGCAGACTAGGTGCTAGCAAGTTCACTTTTCCTTTGTTCTTTGAAATTTTCTTTTCTTTATTTTTTTTATTGCACGGTAAATTTACATATTTATTTTCTAAATATTTCATTTGGTAGATCTGTGGATTTTTATATTAATATTGAAATCTTTTAATTTTTATAGTTTCATTATAAATGTATATAAATATTGATGCATGCTATACTTAAGTACACACTAATTATCTTTTTTTTTTATTAAATTGTAGCTGTGTACATTAATACTGTTATGGGGTACAGTGTGCTGTTTTTATATACAATTTGAAATATTTTCATCAAACTGGTTAACATAGCCTTCATGTCATTTTCTTAGTTACTGTGTTAAGACATTTATATTCTGGCTTGGCGCCTGTGGCTCAAGCGGCTAAGGCACCAGCCACATACACCTAAGGTGGCGGGTTCGAATCCCCAGCCCGGGCCCGCCAAACAACAATGACGGCTGCAACCAAAAAATGGCCGGGCGTTGTGGCGGGTGCCTGTGGTCCCAGCTACTTGGGAGGCTGAGACAGGAGA
>CAUYQV010100370.1:0-19898 GCA_963574575.1 Galagoides demidoff | reverse complement strand
TCCTATAAGGTGAATGTTTGTTTTTTTGGAATTGTCCCACAGCTCTCTGAGAGAATGATCCATTTTTGTTGTCCACTTCTCTTCCTCTTTAAGCATTTAAGATCATTCAAAAGCTTGTCTTCAATGTCAGAGATCCTTTCTTTTGCCTGTTCCATTCTGTTACTGAGGGATTCTACTGGATTTCTCATATCCTGGAGGGCTGAAAATTCTTTTCTCTATGTGTCAAAATCTTTGGTGATTTTATCTTTGAGTTCATTGAATTCTTGAGACAACTTTTGAATTTTTCCTAGAATGTTTAATTCCAACTTTACTTCTATTCTGTTAATCTTGTTTGCCATCCAAATTCTAAACTTGATTTCTGACATCTCAGCCATTTGTTTATGCATGCGATCTTCTGGTGTATCCACCTTGTCATTCCTTGGGGGAGTTGATCTACTCTGATTATTCATGTTATCACAGTTTTTTTGCTGATTCCACCCCATGATTATTTTTCACCATTTGGCTAGATGAGCAAGTAAGGTGAAATTCAATTGGGGGGTTCCTGGAGCAGTGATTAACTAACCCTTTGCCAAAGAGCTGGTACTGGTGACTGCAGCTTTTCCCCTACAGCTTTGCAAAGGATCCATATAGTGCTACAGCCTGTGACTGTATCCCTGCTTGGTTTGTGGGGCTGCTTGATGGGACCTGCTTTGTGTGGTAGGGTTAGTTGACTCTGTCTTATTTTCAGGTGGTCTCTGTCCAATCCTCGTAAATCAGTGACTATGGGTTGAAGTCTCAGTTGTGGAGAAATACAAGCAACTAAGACACCCCACACCCCACACCCCACAGGCAACAACTGGAAGAGGAAAATCAAACCTTCCCAGTACAATACAACCAGGGTACCACCTTGGAGGGTCCTTGGGTGATTGGCCCAGGTCAAGAGTTCCAAACCAATTGTCCCAGTCAGCACTAACTGTCAAGTGGAAGAGTTCAATATGCCTTCAGCAACTAGATGGCAGGGATCTACTGGCACTGCAAGTGTGGCTTGCTCTGGTGCTCCATGGAGTGAGAAAGGCCTGCTCAGCAAAGTTAGTCCAGGGAGATTGATGCCTCCTTCCCCATCTTGCATCTCTGTCACACCCAGTCACTGGTAAGCCTATGGGGCTGTGGGTTTGTGTCTGCCAGAGTCACAAGGAGATCAATCAGTCTCCTCAGCCAGGCTGCCACACTCTGCCACCAGCCAATAGGGGGAGCTGAAGCCTGACTACCTCAGGTGCTCAGTGGTAACTGGGGAGTGTCACTAAGTTCCAGCCCCAACCCGGGCTAATACTGCTGCCACTTATATTCTAGCAGAATTTGCATTTCTGTCCTGGCTGTGTTCCGCCATGGGCCAGGCATGTTTTGAGTTCACAGAAGATGTCACTCAGCCCCGCCCTGTGCTCCCACCTCCCAAATTCTCATGGAGCACTTGGTGTCTCTGTCTCTGCTGCACTCTTTGTTGGGGCACGCATAATTAGAGCTCACAAATGGCTCTCAGTTCCTGCCCCACCTTGGGCTGATGGCACTGCCACTGCCCTTTTGTCCCAGGTATGCTTCACTGGGAATGAAGTGCATCTTGGGCTCGCAAAAGCTGCAATTCTCACTCAGCCTTGCCTTGGGAGTATGAGGCCTCTGTGTTCAAGTATTCTAGTCTCATTCCCCTCTGACTCCCACCTGGGCAGGTATTGCTGCAGGCATACCCTTTTCTCACAGGGGTCGCATTTCCGTCCCAGATCTGCTCTACCCGTGGCTGCCTCCAGAGTAAAGGCCCAGCTCCCTCTGGTTGCTGAGAGATGGGAAGTGTTTCTCCAAAATACCACCAGGGATGTGAGCCCTATTATTCCCACCAGCAGTGCCGGACTCTGCTACAGGGCACCATTTCTCCCTCTCCCATTTGGCTCCATCACGCCACAATCCCCACTTTACACCTGTGCTGATGATTCACCACAGACTTGTAGTAGCCAATGCCTTGACGGTACATCTTGGGAAATTGCCCAAGAGTCTGGTCTGTGCAAGGGACAGGCTTCCAGACCTCAAGGTGGGAGTGGAGAGGAGTGCTGAGAGTTCAGAATTGCAGGTCGAGTATATGTTCGGTGTTATGCCTGGCGGGAGAATGCTAAGGGCATACAAGCGGTTTCTCTCTGGGGAAGGAGTTCCAGTTTTTAATGGGTCTTTCCCATGGGATGAAATAGGAGGAGATCCGAACTCTGCTCACTTGTTTGTAGAAAGTACACTGTGAGCTGTTCTCATGGGGGAGGGGACTCCTGTCCACTTGGTGATGGGTTTTGTACCTATTGTTTGTTTTCTTGGGGTAGCAGTTCACCTCAGCAGGAGTGATGTGCACACTTCAATCTTCTCTCTTGGCTCAGCTCCAAACCATCAGCTTACTTGACAAGCTTCTGTCCATTAACTATCCTTCTGGATGGGAGCCTCTGTGGAAGGCTGGCTCCAGTAAGCCATCTTGCCTCCCTGCACCCCTGACTCATGTAATTATGAAAGCTGTGAAGTCCTGCAATCTGCTACCTGCAAACTGGAGACCCAGGAAAGTCAGTGGTGCAACTTCAGATTGAATCTGAAACCTTGAGAGCCAGGGGAGTTGATGTAAATCCCAGCCCATGGGCAGGAGAAGATCAAAGTTCTAATCTGGGAAGCAAAATAAGATGAATTCTTCCTTTCTCTGCCCTTTGTTCAATTCAGCTGAATGTTAATCTGGTCTAGAAATGCTTTCACACACACACTCAGAAATAGTATTTTATCAGGGCACCTTTTAGCCTGGTCAAGTTGGCACGTAGAAGTAACTATGCAGTATCTCATATTCAATTAGAAAGAATTAAGGTGGGGGAATGGCAAACTGTCATCCTGTGGACTAAATCCAGCCTACACAGTTTATTGGACCAATGCAGACTTTTGAAAATGTAAATTTAGTTGTCAACTTTCAGAATTTGGAGGCTTTTCATCTATATTCAGATTTCCAGCTTTTTACATGGAGCTTTTGTATCAGTAGGGTGGTATTCTAAGGCAGCCATCTCTAGGGGTGAATGGTAGTTGCCCTGTTTGGAAGGTACTTTCTCTCTCCTTAGTGTGGGCATTTGAGTTTGTGATGCTGAATTAAGGGATCTGATAATACTAATTCTTAGACTGCATACATAAAGTTGGAACTTCTGGGACAGGCAAGTGGAGCTTAAAGATTGGCTGGCTCAATTCTAGCCTGGTTGGGTATAATTGATGCAAAGAACTGTTGGGAATGTATCTACAACAGTTTTATTGTAGTAATACAATACATTGTCCCAGGGATACTATGGGACTAACTTAAGAATTGAATTTCTTTCAAAGAAATGGTACTGGATATGCTGAAGCAGATTTATTCTCAATATTTGTGGGTCTTAGAGTAAGACTACAAATAAAAGTCCATGTCTAAATTTTTAGAATTTGCAGACTTTATCAGACTGCTGTTCTGTATTTCATTGAAAAAATGTACCTATGTAACATAAAGGCCTGTTTTAAATTTAAAGTTCTCAAATACTTTACAGTTGACCAAAATAAGGTAGCATAAGGAGACATGCTCAATATCCCCTGAGGATATTGCTCCATAGTTCATGCCCACCCTTTCTGACCTCTTTCCATTCCCTTCCAGTTGACTCTTTGAAAGAAGGACCTGATGAAGTATCCAATGTAGTTCCTGGAAGTGGATTGTGTGTCATTTGCACATAAAATTCTCAGATACACAGGACAAAGTCTAGAAGTGTGTTATGAGCACCATGAAGTCACATTCCCTTACCTGCAAGGGCTTATTGCAACCACTGAATGACCAGCTGGGTGTCATTTCTAGCAGAGATCAGTAACCTGAGACCAAATCTAGCCCATACCCTATTTTTGTATGGCCTCTAAGATAAGAATGAAATTCTTTTTAAAGGGTTGTTAAAAAAAAGCACACACACACAATAAAAGGTAGATGACAGAGACCTTAAGTGGCCCACAAAGCCCAAAGTAGGTACTATCTTGCCCTTTGCAAAAAAGATTTGTCAACTCCTATATTAAAAACCCAGATTGAGTTTCCCTCTTACTTAAGTATAAGTGAGGGCAGTCCATCCTAGGATGACCCAGATCCTTTAAAAACCATAATGGAGTCAGTTCAAAGTCTATTTGCCTCCTCCAAAATCCCTCAATGACCCTGGAACCAGGTACAATTTTAGATAAGTGCAAAAAGGACTCTTCCCCCTTCCCACATCAAAGAAATTCAAGCATTTAGCTGAATCTCAGCAAGTTGGAAGTTCAATAGCCCGGAGACCTCAGTGATTAAATTCCATGTATGTTTCTCCTCTGCATCTCTCTAAAGAGAGAGACAGATGGTGTGTCAGCTGAAAGCAGATCATGTGGAGATGAGTATCTCTGATACTGGCTCAGAGGCAGTTTTATATGAGGCCAGTGGCCTTGAATGGAATCAAACACTCACATTAAAAGAGAAGGCAGAAGGAAGCTACCACACCATGAAGCTACAGCATCTTACTGCACAACCTGACTGAGGTACTATGATCTGCTATTTCCTCACACCACATAAACCAGGACTTTCTCAAGGGAAAATAGGCTTTTCCTTCTCACAGATAGATGTCATTTCAAATCCCTGAGATAAGCTAAGAACAAAGAAACCTCAAAGAAAGTCATTCATGACCTTTAAAGTTGATCTGATTTTCTTATTCACATCAATCGAGATGGCTTTTATTTTTTTATAAGCAAAGGCAAAAGCCCCACTGTAACTGAATGAGTTAGGAGTAGAAGGTTGAATTTTTCCAGATTTCTTCAATAAGAAATATTTTTATTTATTGATAATATATGAACCTTTGCTCTATTTAATAGAGAATAGGCTATAAAATTCCAAAATAAAAAACTATAGAGAAAAATACAGTAAATGCACATACATCCACACCTAGATGGGGTAAGACTTTGCCACAATTACTTTAGAACTTTTTAAAATATATTTTAAAAGTTCAATATTACTTTTAAAGTTGAATTCTCCTTTTTGCCCACCTTTCTCCATAGTCTCATTAAACCTTAAGTTTGATAAATTACATTAATAGAGTCTTAATGCCAAATGAGTATTCTTTTCTTTGAATAAATCTTATTTGCTCAAATTTATAGTATTGTGCTAATAACTATTTGCTCTTATGTTATTTAGAATATATGTATTTATATTCATTAGTAATATTGGACTATAAATTTGTCCTTTAAAAATGACTCAGATATCTTATCTCTTTTTCCTGTTCTCTGAAATAGATTGCATATGAAAGAGTTTGAAGAAATTCATTTATTCTGTAAAACTGTTGGGAAAAGTTTTTTTACTATTCATTCATTTAAAGGTTTCAATCTGTCAGTTGCTAAATGCCTTTTTTGGTCAGTTTTATCATTTGTATTATTTATATGTTCCACTTTATCCAAATTTTTGATTTACTACCAAAACTTAGTCACAATATTCTTTTTATAAATTTTAAAAATTAAACCATATTTGTAAAATTTTTCTTTTCACATCATCTCTGTATTTATTTGTGAGTTTTTTCCTTTCCCACATTGATTTTGTCAGATGTCTTTTTTATTATTCAAAGAATCAGCTTTTTACTTTTGATAATTTCTTTCTTTTTTATTTCATTAATTTGATTTTGTTTCTTTTTATATTCTTTGCCAATATTTTATTTTCTAGCTTTTTGACTTGCAACTTTATCTTGTTTTTTTTTTCAGTATTCTTTCAAGATAAATATATCACACAATTTTTACAAGCATTTTCTTTATTTTGTTCAAAACTAAATTTTTATATTTTATATTACGATTACTTCTTTAGCTTGTGAGTTGTTAAATGCTGCTTTTCTTTCACATGAATTTTTTTTACCTTTTAAAATATTTAAATTAATTCCTTATGGCTGAGCACAGTGGCTCATGCCTGTAATCCTAGCACTCTGGGAGGCTGAGGAAGATGGATTGCTTGAGCTTAGGAGTTCAAGACCAACCTGAGCAAGAGTGAGACCCCGTCTCTACTTAAAATGAAAAACTGAGACAAGAGGATTGCTTGAGCCCAAAGGTTTGAGGTTGCTATGAGCTATGATGCTGTGGCACTCTACTAAGGGCAACAAAGTGAGACTCTGTCTAAAATAAAATAAAATAATAAAGTAAAATAAAATATTTTAAAATAAAATAGTTTAAATACTTAAAAGCAAATAAATAAATAGCTTCCTTATTGAATTGTTTTTGACAATTAGATGTGTTCTGTGTGATATCAACTCTGGAACCTATTGGCACTCCCACTGTGTCATTGTAGAAGATCAATATTAGTCTTTTTTGTGTACGTTTGGAAGTAACTTAAGCTTTTATTTGATGCTAAATTCTATATAAGTTCTAGATATTATTCATGTTACTACAGTACTACTGAGTTTTTTTTTGTAGAATATCAATTTCTGAAAACACTATTAAAATCTTCTTCTGTACTTGTGTTAATGTGGTAAATAGTATTGATTTCCCATTGTTGAACTATCCTTTCTCTCTTTTTTTTTTTTAACTATCCCTTCTCAGTAGGTAAGAAATAAATCCTACTAGGTTATGATTATCTTTTTCATTCAGTTTGCTAATGATTTGTTTAGGATTACTGTTTCCATATTCATAAGAGGGATTAACCTGTATAAATTTCCATTCTTCTAATACTCTTACAATCAAATGAGTTTGGAAATGTCCTCTCTTTTTCTTTCTTTGCAAGTTTTTTATAAAATTATTCTTATTTCTTCCATAAATGTTTGGAAGATTTATCAGAGAAACCACCCAAGCCTATAGGGGGTTTTGTTTGTTTGTTTGTTTTCAGGGTTTTTGAAAATAGATTAAGTTTTTTTCTTTTTTTAATTTTCATACTCATTAATTTCATAATGTCAGGGGATACAGATGTTTTGTTTACATGCTTTATTTTTATATAGGTTGATTCAAAGTTATACACGTAAGTGTCCCCTTCGCACTTTACCTAAAGGGTATGAATTTACCCATTCCTTCCTTCCCTACCCAGCTTGATTTTCACTAAGATTTACTTCCTTATGTGCATTTAAATGTAAGTTCCAATTTGGTATTGAATACAAGTGTTTGTTTCTCCATTCTTGCGATGTTTCACTTAGAATAATGGTTTCCAGTTCCCTCCAGTCCTCCAGAAAGATACTAGATAACCATGTTTTAATGGCTAAGTAATACTACATAGTATGCATATACCACATTTTATTACATTATGTATTGGTGGGCACTTGGATTCCCTATTTTGAGATTGTGAATTGTGCTGCTATAAACATTCAAATACAAGTGTCCTTTTTATACAATGACCTGTGTCACAGCCCCTATGGCCCTGGTCTCTCCACAGGAAGGAACCAGGCCTGATGCCACCAATTAGAAGTACAAGCTTGCAGGAGGCAGGCTAACCTTGATTGCAGGGTAGCCCCGAGCAACCTCCGCAGTAGCCTTTTATTGAGACAGTACAAGACATGTGAGGGGAATGTTAGACAATGACAACTGTGCCTAAGGATTGCCATGGGCTCAGGCTCTTTCTTTGCAACAAGAACCTGCTAACAAGTTGCCCAAGGGTCCCCCACTCCCCGCTCTCAGCTGCAAATCATCTTGCTCTGAGGTCATCGGGCTCTTGGCATCCTCTACAGACATGTTTTCCTTTGGGTATGTAACCAGCAATAGGATTCTTAGATGAAATGGTAGGTCTACTTTAAGTTCTTTGAGGTATCTCCATAAAATTTTTCATAGAGGTTGTACTAGTTTGCAGTCCTACCAAGATACAGTTTTCATGACAGAAGAGAATGCAAATGTTCTTTCTTCCTGCATCAATTTTGATAAATTCTGCTTTTCCAAGGAATTTGTCTGTATTAGTCTGTTTGTATTGCTGGAAAAGAATATGTGCAACTGGTAAGTCATAAAGAAAAGAGCTTTCTTCATTTGGCTCAGGATTCTACCAGCTATACAGGAACCATGGCACTGGTTAGAACCTCAAGCTGCTTCGACTGTTGGTAGGAGGCAAAGGAGAGCAGGTATGTGCACATGGCAAGAGAAAGGGGAGGTGCCACACTCTTTTACAAACAACCTGCTCTCCAGAGAACCAATACAGGAAATCCCAAAAGTCTCCCATTAAGTTACCATACATAGGGAAAATGGGAAATTGTAGTAAATGTACCTTCTTTTACAAAATATTTATCACAGAAGTTTACCAAATATTCACATATATACCCTATGTGTTGGCCACGTCTTTATAAGAATTCATTCACTCCCCTCCACACACAGGAAGGGTATTAATCCATTCATGAGAGATCTGCCCCCATAACCCAAACATCTCCCATTAGGCTCCACCTCCAACAGCAGGGATCAAATTTCACGCTGCATTTGCAGAGGTCAAACATGCAAACTATAGCATTGTCCATTTCAATGAAATTCTCAAATTAGTAAAAAATTCTTTATATTAAAGTGGTAAATAACTTCTTTCTAAAAAAAATTGTTTATATATTTTTTTACTATCTTTTACCTGTAGGAATTATAGCCATATTCCTATTTTTATTCCATCAGAAACTTGTGCTTTTTCTCTTTTCCCTAATTAGTCTTGTTAGGGACTTATCAATTGCCTTAAGTTTTTAAAGAACTTCAAGCTTGTTCTTATTATATTCTTCAGGCTATTTTCTAGTACATATTTTCTCTTTTTTCCTCTTAAAATATATCCATTTCTCTTTCTTTTAAAGAATAATTCTGCTAGGTATAGAATTATAAATTGCCAATTATTTTTCTTAGGCACTTAAGTAAAGTTGTCATACTATTGCCTTCTAAATTTTATAATTTCTAGGATGCAGTGGTTCATGCCTATAATCCTAGCATTCTGGGTGGCCAAAGTGGGTGGATTGCTTGACCTCAGGAGTTCAAGACCAGCCTGAGCAACAGCAAGACCCCATCTCTAAAAATAGCTGGGTGTGGCTAGTTCCTGTAGCTTGAGCTGGTGGGTTCGAATCCAGCCTGGGCCCACCAAAACAACAATGAGAATTAGAACCAAAAAATAGCCAGGCATTGTGGCAGGAGACTGTAATCCCAGCTACTTGGGAAGCTGAGGCAAGAGAATCACTTAAGCCCAACAGTTTGAGGTTGCTGTGAGCTGTGATACCATGGCACTCTACCCAAGGTGACAGCTTGAGACTTTGTCTCAAAAAAAAAAAAAAATAGCCAGGGTGTTGTGGTGGGTGCCTGTAGTCCCAACTACTTGGGAGGCTGAGGCAAGAGGATTGATTGCTTGAGCCCAAGGGTTTGAGGTTGCTGTGAGCTATGATGCCATGGTACTCTCTACTTATGGTGACAGAATAAGACTCTGTCTCAAAAAAATTAAAATAAATAAATAAATTTTACAATATCTGTTGACAGGTCAGTTGTAAATTTTTTTTTTCTTTTTTGATCTTTTAAGGGAATATTTTTCTTTCCCCGCCTCACTTTAAAATCATTTTTTTAAATTTATTTTTAGAAAAATTTGTTTTGTGCCTATGTTTCTTAGGTTTTTTTCTTTGTATTTATTCTGTTTGTAGTTGTGGGCCTTCCTTAATCCATAGATTGATGTCTTATATCACTTTAGAAAATTCTTGGCCATTATCTCTTTGAATATTTTGAATATATTGAATATTTTGACTTATTATTTTTCTCCTTATTTTTTTCCTGGGGCAGCAATTACATATATACCCTATATTTTGACTGTGTCCCAATGTCTCTTATCTTCTTTTCTCTATTTTTCATTCTTTTCTTCTCTGTGTTTCAAACAAAGAAATTATATATCTCTTCATCAGCCTCAATCATCTTTTCCTCTACTTTATTCACCATGATGATAAACTATTTTGAGGTATGTATCTCTTAACTCCAACATCTAGATAACCCACACATCTATTATTTCCTCTCCCATGAGTTATTAGTGAATGCTGAATATTATACATTAATAAAATGCAGAATTTCTATATAATGTTATCTTTCTTCAGAGAAGTTGTAATTTTCTTCTTGCTGGAAGATACAGTACAAGGAGATGACTATGATATAATTGGAATTTCAGATGTTTTGAGGTTGTGCTTCTGGCTTTTTGATAGCCTGTCTATTGTTAGTTTATCTTTATATGTAGTAGTACCTAATTCTTCTACCACCCCAACTGGAAGCCTTGGGTATATTTCAGATGGTTTTCGCCCAGACAAACCCTTAACTCTCATTCTCTCCCTGGCTTAGACAGCCCTGGATGCCATAACAAAATATTAAGACTAATAATTTAAACATCAAAAATCTACTTTCTCACTGCTCTTAGGGATAGAAGTCTGGGGCCAAGGTGTCAGCCTGGTCGTGTTCTGATGAGAACTCTCTTCCCGACTTAGAGATGGTTGCCTTTTTGCTGTGTCTTCCCATGGCAGTTTCTTGGTGCATGCACATGAAGGAAGAGACTAAGCTCTCTCTAGCTCTTCTTAGAAGGCTATAGATGTCATCATGAGGCCCCCACCTTATCACCTAATCTAACCTGAATTACCTTTCAAAAACCTCATCTCCAAATACTATCATATTAGAGGTTAAGATTTCAACATATTAAGTTTGGAAAAAAGGAATGTTCAGTCCCTTAATATTCCCAACCCAATGAAATTGCCAGAATTTTTGCTTAGCATTTAAACATTTGGAGAGCTACTTTGTGCTTGGTCTTTTCCCCACACATGTACAGTTTTAAAAAATGAAATGCCTCTATGGGAATGTCGTGTGACATGTTGGACTTCTCTAAAATTTTACTTTCTTCACTATCATAACCCATCACATTATAGCTGCTTTGGTTGCTCCCTGGAAATTGTCAACATCTGTGTTGTACATTTTATTCAGCTTTGATAGTTGTTTTCAGCAGGAATTTATTCTGATGCAGGCTACTCCAGAAACAGTAGTATATTCTTTCTTTCTTTCTTTGCTGAATTGCATAGGTGAGAGGAAACACATAAATGTAAGAGAGATATTCTTTCTAGCAATGGGATTACATAATTAGAAGAACTTTTCTTGTGTTTCCTAGGAGTTCATAATTCAGATGGTGTTAATTCTCTTCTCATTTACTCTCTTTATTTCTAATACTCACACTAATTTCATTTGGGAACTATTTGACAGCAAAATTCTATGATGTACCCAAATTGTAAATTTACTCTTTGAATCTATTTTGCTAAATGTCATGTAGGTAGGAAGAGGGAATTTAAAAATAAATTTTGACTAAAATGGCAAATAATGTCTTTGACTCAATCACTATTGATTCAATTGCTATTATGAAGCAATGAAAAAACTGAAACTTACATGTAGCAAGGCTACAGCTCTTAGAATCAAGAGTCATTTTGTAATTAGTATTTTCCTGTCCTATGCCAAAACAGATAGATAATGGAATGTAAAGAGAGATATGAACTTAAACTTGAATATAAGAATATTTCAAATTTCTACCTATGATCCCACCAAGAATAGAATTTTCAAGTTAATGTCTTTTTTAGCCAATTAATAAACACATTAACAAGATGTCAAACCACCCAAAATGTTTCAACATGTATGTCCAATCCAAATATACAGTTTATAGAGAATGGACCATGATGGTTTGCTACTGTTATGTGTCAGTTTCATACATTACTATGCTATTTCTCACCAGATGTCAACAAATTACTGTCACCTACACAGCTACTTAGTGAAGATAAGTAACAAGAGCAAAACTACTTAGCACTTGACTAGTACTTTACATAGATTAATCCACACTTGGCAAGTGCAGGTTTTATCTTGTTCTCATTTTAACAATTTGGAAAATGAAGACAAAGATTAACTTTGTAGAGGAAAATGAGCAGCAGCAGCTTAAAGGAAAAAAATGTGCCTAGATAAACCTCCCACTTCTAAAATGTACTCCTGAACCCAAACTAAACAAAATCATCAAATCTAAGTAATTAGCCAAGTAAATAAATCAAATAGCTCATTTTTAACAAAGCCATACAGATTTCTTTTACTCTTGACAAGAGGAGACTGGGGAAAATGTTATTTATAAGATGTAGCATATTTCTGCATTCTAAGGGTTAAAGACTTGAACTTCCTAGAGAAAATTACCTTACACAAGGGGAAAAGTATCTGGAGATCCTTCCACTGGAAAGGGCCCATCCATTGGTGTTAGAGAAGACTTGCCATGCACAGTATAGCAATAACCCAAATATCAAGCTTCAAATTGGAAATTAAAGTTCTGCTTAGTAATATAAATATAAAAATAGGGTTGATTTTTAATAGATCTTTATAATTCCAGATTATGTTAATGTTCTGTATATTGTTGCTGGGTTTTGGTAGATGTGCATGCTGTTACTCCAAGTGTGGCACACAGGAAATCAGGATAGGATCTCAAAAAGAGAAGGTCTTTGAAATGAAAATATAGATTGTTCAATCTGACTGAAAGACAAAAGTCTTGTAGATGGTGTTATCCAAGATTGATTAATCTAGGTTTTGAGCATTATAATGATGTTGAATACATGAGACACATTTTGATAAGAAGTATAAGATGTCATTTACTCTGGTACATTTTGGATATGAAAGGGCTAAGAGCATATCACTGTGTATAGAGTTGGAATTTCCTGTCCAGGGAAATACCATTCCCAACGACAGTTATTCTGGCTGGCAAATTCTGAATGATAATGACTGCAGGAGGGCAGGCCTTTTACTAGAGGAGGGAGAAGACTATTTTGGAAAAACGAGACTAGGATTCTGGAGAAGGAAGTAGAATTATGGGGCCTCCCATTGGGGAAAGCAGTCTGCATCCTATCAGCTGCAATCCAGGGATTAGATGGACTGGCAGTCCTATGGAACAGTGGGACCGCTAGCCGCTAGATAAGAAGTTGTCTACTGGAGGATCAGTGATGCAGGTCATAGGACTGTGATGTCTTTCTTACTGTGGTAGATCCATGCTTATGCTATCTGTGTTGTGCTTGCTTTGACAGCACATATATAATACTAAAATTGGAAAAAGACAGAGAAGATTAGCCTGGCCCCTGTGCAAGGATGACATGCAAATTCAAGAAGCATTCCATATATTTTAGGTGTTAGTCTTAATTGAAATAAGCCTAGCACAAAAAAGGCAAATATCACATGATCTCACTTATATGTCAGAGCTAAAAAATATGAACACATGGAGGAAGAGAATGGAAAAAGAGATACTGGAGACTGGGAAGTGTGAGTAGAGGACAGGGAGGAGGATGAAAAGGAGTAGGTTAAAGGCACAATCATATAGTAAGAGAAAAGGCATAAATTCAGTGCTTGATAGCAGAGTAAGATGACTGTACTTAACAAAACTGTGTTATACTCAGGTGATAGATGCAGATGCAGTGAATACTAGGAGTTGATCCTTACACATTACAAATATATATATGTAATAAAATTTCTCATGTACTTCACAAATGTGCACAAATAAAAAAAAATAGTTTGCATTAAACTATCCATTTTATTAAAATAAAAGATCCATTTTATTTTCTCCCCACTTATTCCCGAGTAATTTTTTAAAAATAACTTTATTAGCTCCAATTTTTTTAAAATAACTTCCTCTGTGTTGTGATTTCCCCCAGTTACCACCGGACCTTTAATAAAGGCCTCTAATTGCTACATCACGGTTGCAGCTCTCACTTCTTGGTGGAAGGGTTTCCTATCATGGTCTGACTGAAAGTGCTGCTGACTGAGCAGCAAAGCCTGAGTGCAGTTTGCTCCAAAGCAAGAACCAGGCTGCTGGCTAGAGCATCAGATGACAACCTGGATTGCTCAGCTACACATTACTACTCTGGGGTTGGAGATGTTTCCAGAGCACCTCAAGAAGGGTAGGCTTGTTGAAATCTAGTCTTTCTGCACAGGAGCATAATGAAGATCCTTGGGAGTGATTTTGGTATTAAAGCACCAAGGAACCCCACAGACTGAGGAATCCTGGGACATTTGAAGAACGCAACAGACAAGTTTTCACACTTAAAATAGCAAACTACAGAGCAAAATCAAAACTCAGTCCGTGCCTTTAATTTGTTCATGATGCTTTTGTGTATTTGTCTTGCTTTAGTGCTTTTTAATTTCTGCAACACAACTGATCAATTTTCATTTTAAATTAAGAGTGACTTCTGTCAGCTATACATTCCATCTTATTAGACTAATATTTCAAAACAAATAGTTGTTCTTTAACGTTAGAGTCAAAGAAGATATTTCCTTTTCTTTGAAGTCATGCGTATTTCACCTGCTTGACTAATTATGATGAATAGTGAAAGTTTTTAGCTGCTGGGGTTTGCATATGCCCACCTTAACAGACACAGATGTACACTTTTGACTGATTAAAACTAATTCGACTTGTTTATTTAAGTCACTATTTTTCAGAATTCCTAAGATCTAGGGTTGTAGCACAGTAACAGGAGAGAGATATAAATTAAAAATACAGATTCTTGGGTCATGATACCAGAATTCTGATTAAAGATGTCTTGTCCAGGGCTCACACTTGCATTTTAATAAGTTCCTTGGTGTTGATTGTGTTAACAGTGTTTGAGAATCATCTCCAGAGACTTCTCCATGTGTTGGACATTTATCTTTCTAAAAATTCACAGGTTTTTCACTCATGGCAGATGCTCAGAGATAAAACACGGAAATGGTTGTTCCACCTCTTGGCAATTGTGAATCGAGCTGCAATAAACATTCTGTTGCAAATCTTCTTGGGGTAAAATGATTTTTGTTTTTCCGGGTAGATACCTAGTAATGAGACTGGGGGGTCAAATGGAAAATCAACTTTTAGTTCTTTGACACACCCACAATAAAGAAAAAACACAAGAATAGTCTAGCAAGGGGGAGGGTAGGGGAGGAAGAAGAGAGAGGTGGGGAGGATGAATGGCGGAATCTCACCTAACACAATGTGAGGGTATTCGGCACCCACCCTGGGTGAAGGGCTCAACTACAACTTGAATTTTACCTGAGAAATAGAAACAAGGTAACCTAAACATTTGTACCCTCATAGTAACCTCAAGTTTAAAAAAAATTTTTTTTTTAAATCACTGGAAGTTTTTTTTATGTAAATAGAAAATCAAAAATTGATAAACTACAGAAACACTCAGGTATTTTACCAGAAGAGTAAAACCATTTGAATTTGTAATGGATTGCTTATCATGGTGAAGTTCACCCTCACTTTATAGCATTGTGGTATCACTTGAGATAGTTTTGAGTAACTCTGCCAATCCCCAGGCTCCAATCACTGTCTCACACTTTCTGTCACTACCCATCTTTGAAATGGCTCCCAAAGAGGTAAAACTAAGAGTTTCTGGACTTTATATACATCCTGAGAAATGATGCTTCCTTGTGCTTCCCATTCTCTGACCCTCTTGCTATCGTGGATGTACTCACAGCATGAGACGGTGATTTTTCTCTGAGACCTGGAATTTCCAGCCAGTCAATAACATTTACCAATTTCTAATTATCAATCATATTTTACGGTGGTATTTGATTCACACCTGTTATCAATTTAGGTGCACATTGCCACTCTCTGATTTCTTTCTCAATGCTCACTCTTACATTCTGTGTCTGTATCTTTCTGATGACATTTACTATACCTTAGCTAGACTTACAGTTATTTATTTACACAGCCTTTTCCTTTCTCCTTTTCCCTTACTTTCTTCCTCCCTTCCTTCTTCCCTTCTGCCTACCTTGCTTTAGCCCTTCATTTTCTTTCTTTTTTTCCTGAAAAGTTTCTTCTTGGAGCTCTATAAACTGTTTAAGACCATCCAGGGTTTGTTCTCAGAGCATCCCTTCCTGGCACTTCTGCACTGAGCGTGGCAAGTGAGATGCATTGGCACTGCTGGAACGCACCTGCGTGGAGCTGATCAGAGCTCACGCAGAAGCACTGCAGCAGCTGGGAAAAGGGACAAGTCAGACTGAGAGATTTTGAAGCAATGCACAAGAGACGTCTGATACAGATGGCTTTGAGAAGATAAGTAGGCGTTGCCCAACAGACAAATCAAATTATGGGACTCCAAATGGAGAGACTAACTTTTAAAAAGATACCAACACATGAAACAATGGGCTATGGACAGAGACCTATGGGTAGTCTTGTTTTGATGGAATATCAAATTTGAGGAGGTAATGGCTATACATGGGGCTAAAGAGATAAAAAAGAAGCTCCTGTAAATGCCTGAGTTTCTTCGTAGCTCTTTACAGAATTGAATCTTGATGCATTGTTTAATTTTATGTATACTAGAGCTTATTTTATCATTTGTTCAGTTTTATGAGACATTTTATGCCCTACAAAGGCAAGGACATGCCTGTCCTTTTCTCCATTCTATTCCAGACCAGGCAGGCATTCTGAATGAGAAGGGTGTGGATTGTCAAGGGCCCTGCATAACATCCTAGGACTCTCCCTTCCCTCTCTAAGGTGCTTGAGGGTGAGTATCCCGTCTAACCCCTCTCCTGATGGCCTAGTGCAGAGCTTTCCACATAGTAGGTATCCAGAGACTATTTTCTTAAATAATACCAAATTATTTAATTACTAAATTACTTGGATTTATTGGAAAGATATGGAAAGAGTAGGTGTATTATGAGAGACTGCTGCCTTGCAAAAGAGAAGTCAGAAAGTATGCTTTGAATTACTCGAAGGAAGGTTAAAGACATTTTTGACATCTATTTTTCACACTAAATTGACCAGTCAAGTCATTCATAACACAAACTAATTCATGCTATTAAATCTAGCCTCAGAGGTTGTTTTTTTTTTTTAATACACTCTGGCATATGAATTTCTCAAGACATCAGAGAAAGCACTTGCTATTCCTGTGTGTGTTTGTATGTGTAACAATTAACAGCCATCAAAATGGTAAGAGGTTAGTGTAGCTTATGAATATAATACAGTTGCATGTAGGGACATTAATGATTCATTGGCATCCGCTTTTACATAGAATGTACTCAGTTAAAGTGTGGAGAAATGAATGTGTCTGAGTCCCTTCAAATTAATGATTCTTGTGTTAAAGCCACCAGACACCTCCAGCTGCACACTCATCACATTTCTGTCAGAGACCCAAAGACAATATGAGGCCTAACTAATATCTGGGACTTCGTTTCAGTTTAGTTTTTTTATTGAAATGTCATTTAACATTCTCAGTGAATGGCTCTGGCCCAGGAAAAGACACGCCAATGTTGAGATGAAAATCTGTGAGTGACTCAGTGGAGGAGCTTGAGATTTGGTTCAGTCTTTACATGGTTCAGCTCATCAAGCTGTTCTTTGTGAATATCTTTTTTTTTTTAAATAAAAGCTTATAATATATTGTTTACACAGTGACTTGATAATTATGGTAAGATTAAAATAGGCAACATCTGGCAGAGAATATGGACGAATGCTTTCTAACTAAACTAACTTGATAACTAGTTAGTACCAGGAAAAATCTCAAGAGCAAAAGGTACCTTAAATATCCTATGGGTCATGGATCTTCAGGAAAGATCTGCCGACCTATGGAACTAAGTCTGACGCACTGATTAAGTTTCTTTGGCCTGAACTTGATTTTGATAAAAGAAAGAAAATTGAATTTGCAGCCATTTGAAAGTCAAGATGTTTCCCACAAATGTCTAGACCTGCAATGTCTCTTTTTCTCTGACAACACGCAGCCTTCCTCTCCAGGTGGCAACCATAACTGGGAGCTGTCCATAGCTGCTCCCTTTAGAGAGCAAAGACAGACCTCTGTACATTGCATTCTGTCCACCCTCTGCAGAGTTTTAGGTCTCTACCCTGACCTCTGTGGGCATTTGAATTTCTGACTCCTGCCCTTGTGTAATGCTAAGGAGTATTTTTGCTCTTATATCTTCAAGAGCTGAGTAATATATACTGTACTTTTATCTGGCTAACATGGATAACGTTTCTTCAGTATGGTATTATCTGACAAGATAAATATAATTTGTTTAACATGTTATAGTTTTAAAGTAATTAGGGACTCACTTCTACCTAATGAAACATGCTCATAGCAGATTAATGTTATCTTGTTAATTCAGACTGAAAATACCTAATTCTTTTAAAAATTCTTCTCCCTTAAAGTCAACTTAAACATACAGGCATCAGACCAGGAAAATCCTCATTCAACAATTTGACCTATACTGTTCACATAGATATAGCCAATACATTTATAATCTCAGATTAATTTTTATACGATTTTCCAAACTATAATACACAACTTGAATGAGGATTAATTTTAGAATGGCAAGTAGTTGACAATGAATATTTTTCTGTACAATTGGGAATCTGATGCTCACTCACAATATATGATTTGGCCTAGTGTACTGAATACTTATTTAGCAAGTACTCATCATATCTCAAAATCTCTGTGCAAAAGGCACTTAGAAAACATAAAGGTGAATAAGATGTGCTCTCTGCTGGCCAGGAACACAAGTACATGAATAATTCAAAGCAGCTAGGCAGGCAAGAGCTAAATAGACAGCGGGCAGAAATGAGCAGCCTTAAGGTTGAGAGTGGAGTGAAAGGGTGTGCAGAGAAGGCTGGAGGATATTATTTCAATATTCAAATTAGCGGCCTGATTGCTGTTAGAGTCTATCCAGGATTGCAGACCAAATAGATGCTAATGTTGCCCCTCAAAAAAAGAGATAAATTCTAGGCCCAGTCTTGTCATTAGCCTACATGGCTTCTTAAAAATGTAACTTGACATACTTAAATGTTGCCCTCTAAAAAATCGGAAGACAAGTATAAGAAAAGAGAGTTTTATTACATTTCTGTTAAAGTTGCTTCGACTTGTTTTTCGTAAGGATTGCTGTAGCTAATTCAGGCTGGTATGGGTTTGGTGGTGCTCACAATATTTGTTAAGAGGACAGGCAATACCATCTTGCCTAGGCCTACGGAATACTGAAATAATTTATTTATTAAACGATTATTCTATAATGAGTTTATTCTGGAGATAAAACCAGCCAGATTTGCTGTTTGATATCAAAGATTTTTAAAAACTAACAATAACTGCTAGGATAAAGATTTCTCTTTTCAAGTTCTTCCACAATTTTTTTTCTTTCTGTTTTAATTTTTTTTTTTATTAGATCATAGCTGTGTGATTGATACTGTCATGGGATTTTTTTTTTTTTTAATGAGACAGATTCTCACTCTGTCACCCAGCCTGGAGTGCAGTGGCATCACTATAGCTCATTGCAAGCTCCTATTCCTGGGCTCAAGTGATCCTCCTGCCTCAGCTTTCCCAGTAGCTGGGACTAGAAGTGCATGCCGCTGTGCTGGCTAAGTTGTTGATCTCTTATAGAGATGGAGTTTCGCTATCACCCAGTCTAGTTTTGAACTCGCGGGCTCAAGATCCTCCAACCTCAGTCTATCAAAATACTAGGAATACAGGCGTGATCCACCAGGTCTGGCCTGCAAATTCTTTTGTCTGCATTATCTGTTAACATTTGGAGATCTCGGCTCGGTGCCTGTGGCTCAAGCGGCTAAGGCGCCAGCCACGTACACCGAAGGTGGCATGTTCGAATCCCCAGCCTGGGCCCGCCAAACAACAATGATGGCTGCAACCAAAAAATGGCCAGGCGTTGTGGCGGGCGCCTACTCGCTTGAGCCCAGGAGTTGGAGGTTGCTATGAGCTGTGATGCCATGGCACTGTACCCAGGTGGATAGCTTGAGGCTCCATCTCAAAAAAAAAAAAAAAAAAAAAACATTTGGAGATCTCGCTGAGTGACTGAGACTCATTTAATACCTCAAGAAAAGGAGGTAGGAATTAAGAGAGGTATGAAACATCACTGATAATGTGGCAGAGAGTGTGCTTCAAATTGCAGAACTGCTGTAAAATGTCATCGCTGATTATACATTACTAGTGTGCGCTCAGTGGTACCAACAG
>CAUYQV010100364.1:0-47016 GCA_963574575.1 Galagoides demidoff | reverse complement strand
GTAGGTTCTGTAATGTCTTCACTTTCATTTGTGAATTTCATCATTAGTGCTTGTTTCTATTTTTGTCACAGCTAAAGGTTTGTCAGTTTTGTCCTTTTCAAAAAAAGTAACATTTGATTTCCTTGATTTTTCTTTATTGTTTTCTAGTCTCTATGTCATGTATCCCCTCTCAAACTTTTATTATTTCCTCCATTCTTCTGGTTCTGGGTTTAATTTTCTCTTCTTTTTCTAGATACTCCCAGAGTGAAGTTAGATAATCAATTTGAAGGTTTTTCTGGTTTAATTTAAGCACTGCCAGCTGTACGTCTCTCTCTAAACACTGCTTTCCTTACAACGTGAAAGTCTTGATTAGGTTCTTGCTTCTACTTCTCTCAAAGCATTTATAAACTTTTCTGTGGTTTCCTCTTTGACTTATTTATTGTATAAGAATATGTTGTTTGATTTCTACAGATTTGTGAATTTTACAGTGTACTTGGTACTATTGAGTCTAGTTCATTTCCGTGTAGTGTGAGAAGATACTGTTCTTTGTATGATTTTGATTTATAAAAATGTATTCAAATTTTTTTTGCTGTAACATGTGGTCTATCCTAGAAAATATTCTCTGTGCACTTAGAGGAATGTGTGTTCTTTGGTTGTTGTGTGTAAAATTCCTCTATTTCCTCATTCATCTTCTTTCTCAACATTCATTATAAAGAATGAATACCCTTCAATACAGGGTATTGAAGTCTTGAACTATTATTATAAATCATCCATTTCTTTCTGCAATTCTGTCATTTTATTTTGTATATCTTAGAGCTCTCTTGTTATATGCATATATATATATGTAATTATTATTTTCTCTTAACATAATTCCCTTTTAATCAATAATTTATTTCTGTGAAATTCTTGTCTGTTTGGAACAGACCTTAATGTCTATTTTGTCTCCAGTCCACACAGGCACCTCGTCTCTCTTTCAGTTACTATTTACATGGGACACTGTTTTCATTTTTTTCTTCTTTCAATCTCTCTATGTCTTTGAATCTAAATCGGGTCCCTTGTGGAAGCCTTTATGAGTAGTTGCATCATGTTTTTGTTTTGTCTTGTCTTGTTAACTTTGGTTTTTTTTTTCTTTTTTTTTAGAATCTGCAATTCTGCAGATATTTTGTTGTTGTTGTTGTTTTGTTTTGTTTGAGACAGAATCTCTCTCTGTTCCCTGGGCAAGAGAGAGAGGAGAACTCTGGTGCACAGTCCTAGTCCCAGTTCAAGCGTTGGGACTCAAGGACAGATTTGGGTGCACGTGTATATTCATGGGGCTACTTACCCATGGAGCAGTTTCTTTTCTCAAAAGAAGAAGTGCTGCCAAAGGGCCAGAAGCACCTTGTCAGAGAAGCAGGGGCCATTAGACTCTGCACTAACTGTCTAGGTTGGCCCTGCAGGTTGATGAAGAGGGCCAGCACCCCTCTGAGAGGCCACAGCACTGCACGCGGACCTCAGTCTTGTCTGGGTCACCAGCATTGGTACCAGTCAGTGGTTTTCCACATGGTATTTGGAGGACAAGGCCATGGCGCCACTCTGTGAGAAAAGAAAAAGCTTTATTGCAAGTCCACTGGCAAGGAGGCAAGAAGAAATGCTGGAATGTGTCTGAGCTGGGGGCTTGTGTATAATAAGCCAGGCTAATGGGGTGTGAGCTGAGTAATGAGATGATGCCGGGCACGATGTGACGGGATCCCGCCAGGGCTCGATTTGATGGAATTGTGGATCTAGCAGCAGTGTTTGCTCCTTAATTCAGGCCCCTCTGGGTTGTGCCCGTGGTTACAGGGTTCATTCATCTGGACGTGCTCTGAGCATGTCTATAACCTGATGGTCCCGGGCAACTAAAAAATAACACAACTTTGCTGCATGAAAGTTGAGCCAAATTGATTCTGTACACTTAGTTATGGTAAATACCCATTTCATTATTTTTCTACATTTTTTAATTTGTTATTCCAGATGTATTCACAAACATATGAAAAACAGCTGAGAAATAGTCTGCAATACTAAATAATTTGTATTACTCTAAAATTGTATATGTGCGTTTATATAAATGCTTATGTGTGCATGTATACTCATAATCTAGATAATATCTATTAAGAATATGTGATACTGGCTCAGCACCTGTGGTTCAAGTTGCTAAGGCGCCAGCCACATACACCTGAGCTGGTGGGTTCGCCAAACAACAATGACGGCTGCAACCAAAAAATAGCCAGGCGTTGTGGCGGGCACCTGGGGTCCCAACTACTTGGGAGGCTGAGGCAGGAGACTCGCTTGAGCCCAGGAGTTGTAGGTTGCTGTGAGCTGTGATGCCATGACACTCTACCCAGGGGAATAGCTTGAAGCTCTGTCTCAAAAAAAAAAAAAGAAAGAAAGAATATGTGATACTGCTTATGTAAGTATAAAGATGTCCAAGTATTTATGAAACTCACAACAAAATAATAGAAAGTTATGAGATAAAATTAAAATTCTTATAAGATTACTTAATGACAATTTATCATATGTGACCAAATTATCATGTTTGAGTGTGATATATAAAATTTTCTGTTCACTACAAATTTGACCATGTGTTTAAAAACTTTATTAAAAAAATCTAGTTGCTCCTGTCTCAACAGAGCCAAGTTTCTCCAAATTGAAACTCATTTAAAAAACACAATCTAAAAACTTCATTCACTCAGTTATGGTCACCTAGTCAGGCATTGCAATCAACGGAACTTAAATTATGTAGAAATTCTGATTTTACCAGTATAATTAGTAATTTTGTTGAAATGAAGGCAATAAAAATAGATTTTATGGAACCAATGTATAATAAATTACAAATTATGGATGTATATTTAATTACTCATCAAAATGTCAGTGGCCCATCAATAACATACTCAAGACACATGAAATAAAATTTAAAGTCATTTGTTTTGTTATTTTGCTTACTTTTAGCTACATAAAGTCATTGCTTCATGTACTTTAAAAGTATTATCATGCAGATATCACATATTATATTAAGATGAGAAGATAGAACCCAATTCATATAATAGCTTGTTGCCTCGATTTGTGAATTTTAAATATTCAGATATAAGGTATGTGAGCTTCCAAAAGCACCCTGTACTGGCTCAGGCCCTGTAGAACTGAAGTTTGGGCCTTCATGCTTCCTAAAAAATGACACTTTTTTCCCTAAACATCTTGTGTCTTGAGAGGGAATTTCACAGGGACCAATTCACAAATCCACAGACAGTATCTGGCTCTATGTTTCCTTTAAGTGGTGAGATTATAAAAATCTACCAGGCAGGACTTGACCTTTAAAAAGAAGCAAGTGCCAGCATCATAAACCAGAAAATAAAAAAAAAAATTAACTGGTGAGAAGGAAACTAACATTTATGGAATATACAAACACGGTCCCTCTCTGAATCACTATGTGATAAGAACAATTCTAGGCGCCATACATATTATACAGCTTAATGTCAAGAATACACTGAAGTAACAGAAATTATTCTCATTAAAAAACAAAAAAACACTGGCTTAAAGATGGTAAGTGATTTTCCAAGGGCCTGTCCATCTCACTTGAGCCTTGCTATCCCTTAGTTATTTTCTTTCCTTTCTATTCCATCCGCCTTGGGCATTCATCCCCCACCATGTAGGTAAAAGTATCAAATCCAAAAGATCTTTCTATTCTGAATCTCACTGAACTGAAATGGTTAAGAGGTCGTATCTCTGACTCTTCTCTGTTATTGTTCCTCTAAGCAAAGGACCACATTCTCTTCATGTGGTGAGCTTAACTGTGAGTCATTATCAGGAGGTATAAAAGTGAGAGCAAAATGCATTAATGTGGGCAGTGCACCCAATTTGTGAAGATTGTATTGTCAGTATTGTAGCACCTGGCTGATAGCTCTTGATTTCCTGTGAGGCATTAGATATTAAATTCCTCTGGTTTTGTTTGTTGTTATTTTGGTTTTTCTGAAAGTGAGCTCAACACTCTTGCCCTCTTTCATTATGGTCCCTCAAACTTCAATCTCTCCCTTTAGGAAAAGCTACTTCCTTGTGATGGCCTTTTTCCTTTGGAGACAGAGTCTCCCTCTGGCATCTGGACTAGAGGCTGTGGCCTCCATTTAGCTCACAAACTCCTGGCTTCAAGCGATCTTCCTGCCTCAGCCTCCTGAGTAGCTTGGGACTGCAGGTGCCTGCATAAGGTCCACTAGTTTTATCAATTTTTAGTAGTTGGGGTCTCCCTCTTGCTCAAGCTGTCTAAAACTCCTGAGCTCAAGCAATCCTCCTACCTTGGCCTCCCAGAATGCTAGCACTCCAGGAGTGAGCCACCATGCCCAGCCTAGCATGAAAATGTGATCAGAGGAAAACGTCTAAGAGCCAGTTCTGGCCCCGCAATGTGTTCACACTATCTCCTGTGGACTCCTCGCCTAGAAGTGAGCCTGGGGACCAGGCAAGTCTACAGTCATTGGGTGTCCACCTTGTCAGAGGAAGACCCCTCCAAGATACTTGCTCACTGTCTCAAAGCAATTTGGTAAAGTGAAACCTGGGTCTGGCAGACCCCAAGGCCATTCTCTTTCCTCCACAACCCCAGGCCCTCCTTGGGCTGACCCATTCAGGCCTTGCTTGTGTCCAGGGCCCAGATGACCCACTTTGCTGCTGACAGGCTGCCTGTGTGCCCTTCAGTTCTTGGTCTATGGCAAAGCACACACCGGCACAAGGGGGCCTCACAGAGGTGTTGGGGGTCAGCATGAATATCCTTATGGCGTGGAGTCCTAAACACACAGAAAACAGAAGGCCTGGCGGAAAGGGAGCACTGGGAGAAGAGCACGTCTTCTGAAGCAGTCCAGATTTCCAGCTCACTCTTTGGTTTTATGGAGAGGATGAAGACTGGAAAGTTTCAGGTGTGTTGAGGCTGCATGGCCAATGGACTGCCTGAGTATACAGGCAGAGGTCAACCCACAAGGCATAGTTCTGTCCTTCTGTCTTCCACCTGGGCTCATCCATAGGATTTAGGAATATTCAAGTAACATTTCATAAGATTGTTTTAATTTTTGAGATTTCTCTGAATATATCATTTATTAGTTTATCATTAACTTAAATATTCAGTGTTTCATATTTATTAGAAAAAATTGAGGAATAGTTTGATCTATTAATGTGCCTTCCTTTCAGAAGTAAGGACCTAAGGTATTTCTGTGTCCTTTTCAATAATAAAACAATACTTATATTAAAAAGAACACAGCACATTGACTCAAAGAAGCCCCTGTTGAAATTCTGGCCTGTTTTTATTATGCGATATTTTGTAACTTAATCTATAGGAATTTCAGTTCCTTTAGATATGAAATAAAAATATTATTCCATCTAGGGATTTTGGAAAACAACATATCAATGTGTGTATACAGTGTTCCTAATAAGAAGGTAGCATCTGGGATTGGTCAAAGCTTAATCTGATTCTATTTGGGAAATAAATTGAAATAAAATATTTATGACCTATAATGAGCTAGGCAATGAGGGTCCAAAGACAGAAATGTCCTGTTCAGTATCTGTCAAGACCACTGTCTGAAATGGAAGGCAGACCCATAAATCGTGTCCGCGGGGCCATTGTGAGTGCCTTAATCTCAGGTGTTTTCAGGCAGTGAGAGCAGCAACCACCTTTCTTCTTAAGATGTTTGGTGGAAATATGCCCTACAAACACAGTTAATTAAAGGAATCCTTGGTAGTAAATGTAGGTCACTGGGAAACTTTATTTTTTTCTGGAATGACTAGTCCAGCACACCTGCTTCCACCTTGCAAAGCCCATCCCACGCCAACTTAAATCATGGATTTTTTTTCTGCCTCATGTTTAAGAAAACACAATAATATACACTCTAACAAGAAGCAAAAGAAACTTGTCCCCATTCCTAAAGAGGTTCTGGCTGAGATCCCAAACCTGAAGGTCAGGGAGGCAGGAGTTTCTGTGGGCACAGCAGACAGGCAAGGAAGCAGAGCTACAGACATGGACTGGAATGCTTGTGCCGTTACTTCACCCAGGAAGAGGCAGGCAGGTCCACACTGCTGGAGCGCAAAGCTCAGGTCAAGAAAATCCAGAGATGGAGCAAGGTGATGTACAGGGGCCAGTTCATGGAGGTTTCCATGCTTGTCAAGAATTTAGACTTTATCTAACAGGCATTGAGAACTTATGGAAAGACAAGTATGAAAGTTGTATAAACAGATCTGCATTTTAAAAAGACAAGTTTGCAAAGGAGAGAGCCTGGGGAGGAGAGACAGAGCTGAAATGATGATGAGGATAATGGCTATTGCAATACTCCAGGTGGATTAACTGGAAACTCTGCATAATGGTTACATTCTTAAGGTTACAAGATGGGCAACATTCACATCCAGGGTTTATGTTCATTCTTGCATATTTCATGGTCAAAAATCCTTCAGCATAATATGTTTTCCAAGATCCATTAGCATCACTAAATATGGGACTGTGCTAGACTTGACCAAGAAGGGAGTGGGCGGGGGACTAAATTACCCACCCAAGCATCCCAGAACCATGGAAAGTGCCTTTGACTTCTTCCTCTGCTTTGCTAAGTCACAAACTCATCGGTTACTACTGCCTGTTTAGTCCTGTTAAGCCACCTTTTCTCAGAGACCATGGCAGCGTGGGGGTGCCACTTTATCAGACCCACTGCAGGTAGAGGCAGCCCTGACATGGTTGGGATCGGAGCTATCCTGTGCTGTGGGGACCCCTTGAACCACCCAGTGATGAATGACCCCGGTTTCTCGGCATCTTACAAAACAAAGTTTCTTTTTCTTGCTCTTGCGCTTTGAGGTCAACTTTTGCTCTGTTTCAGATTGTTGTCACTCTGTGAGCCAGTCTGATTCCACTGCCGTGGGCTGGCCAGGAAGTTCTTGCAGCAGAGGACGAGAGCAGACTCCTCCCGGGTGGGCTTTGCAGCGCGGGAACTGAGCGCCTAAGTTTCATTGGCCAGCGCTGGTCATGTGACCAAAGCTGCTCCTGGAAGAGCCGGAAGCCCAACCAGTGGGAGGAGCGAGAAGCGCGACTTCCCTGCAAGGAGAGCCCAGGGAGAGAGGCTGAAACAGAGCAGAAGCAAACAGTTTTCAATTATTTTTAGAATATTGACATTAAGGTTCCCTTGGATATTTCTAGGTATTTTAAGGTGGGCTTGATTTTCTAGGAATCTGTTTTTCTGATAGACTAAAAGTTACCGTTGTAATGCTTACCTGGCAGGGGGATACCGTGATCACCCAGCTGGTTTTCCCAGGGCAGGGCTCATCCTTTGTACTTGGGGTGTGCTGACCCCTGGGATTTTTCCCGAATGTGGGAAACTGGACTGCATGATTTATAGTAGTGGGGGACTGCATTAACCTTAAAAAAAAAAAGAAGAAGAAGAAGAAGAAAGAAAGAAAAGAAAATTGAAAGAAACCTTTGTAAAAGAAGAAACTTCTCAGAGAAGTTTGGTCGGTAACAGATTACCTGAATAGAACAACACAGTATAATGGTTTGACTATAAAGGCACTTTAGTCAGACTGGGAGCTTTAAATCATAGCCCTTTACTTGCCAGCTATGTAACTATCAAGGTACCCAATTGCATATTTTTCATCTGTAAAATGAGCGTTAGTTTTTTAAAGGAAGGAACGCCTTCACACAAAACGTTGGGTACAAGGATAAGAGTGTGTAACAAAGTCTGTTCAGGTTTCAGTGGTGGCAGGGGGTGGCAGTGTGACGTTATGGGACCTACAGCTCCAGGAAACAGCCTAGGGCCTTCTCCAGACTCTGCACTGCCCCCGCCCCCACTGCCGCTCCTCTCGGGTCTAGCTGGGCAGGGGAGCGACAGGTCTCCTGGAAGGAAGCAGTGTCCGTGGTGGATTCAGTAGAGGTGACTTAGTTGACATAACAAACAGGACTTGCTAGTTAGCCTGTGAATGCATCCTAGGCCCCCCAGAAATAAATAGGGGCGAGCAGTCAGGTAATTCACAGGAAGATCTACAGGTCCGAATGTTTTATTGATGGAGATTTCAGTGAGAGAGTCATTCAGTTCCTGAAATTTGCTATCCTCAATGTTACTGAAACACTGTAATATATTAAAATTTTCATCTGAAACATCATTTAAAATCTTTTATCTCATACTTTCTATTTGGAAAGACGGTGCCTAACCCAAGTGGCACTAATGAACTGATGATGGCTTGGAGTAGAGGAGGCCCTGATGCTAAAAACAACTTGATCCCCACCACTGACAATGCGATCAGACGCCATCCCTCGCACCGGCCTTTAGAGAACAATTCACTGTGATTTTGTACCAAAATCATGTCACTTCAGAATTGTTAGTTGTTTGTGTGTCTGTTGCTTCACAGCTGCCTTCTTCACTCAGATACTGTCAGCTTCCCAGGCATCTCGCTGGGCCCTGCAGACCAGGGCATTTGGGGTCAGGCCACTTAGAGAAGACGAAAGAGGTGCAGAGAGCCTCCCTTCAGACCTCACGTCTGGCCATCTGGCCTCTCAGCCCTTGTAGGAACCTCAGTTTTGAGTCTGAGTTCACATCCCTTAGACCAGTGGTTCTCAACCTTCCTAATGCTGCAATGTATTTTCATTGTTAACAAGGGGTTGCGACCCACAGGTTGAGAACCACAGCCTTAGACATCTATGCCCTTGGAACACACAGCCCTGACATCCTTGGTTCATTTTCTCCCCTCCCATCCTGTTCCCGGACACTCCTGGACACCTACTAGACACCTACTTCTTGCCCTCTTCCTACCACTGACTGGATAGTAGAATTTCTTGGCCTGTAACAAAAACCCTGTTTGGGAACCCCCAGCTACTTCTTGAATTCTGGCTGCCAGAACCTCCATTCCTTTCTGGGATTGACTTTTGGGCTGTGGCAGCCCCAGAACACACCTGCAGAGACAGGGAAGAGCCCGTCTGGGAGCTGTGAGCATCTCCAGTTTTATTCTGGGATTCATCTGCCACCTTAGGATCCCAGATTTATATAGACACACAAACAACTAACAATTCTGAAGTGACATGATTTAGGTATAAAAATAAGGGTACTTCAAGCAAATACAGCCAACATGAATGAAAACTGGACTGGTAACTTTTCTCAGTGAGTTTTAGGTTTCCTGGTCCAGAGGACCACATGGAACAAGTAAGAGGCTGACCGTGAACCTGACTGTGTCTTTACAGGCCTGGGTAGATGGACTGTGCTTTACCCAGCGGTGAATAGCACACCAGGCTCCGTTACAGAACCAAGTTTTCACGTGGAGATATAAATACTCATATTTATGTATCCTTTATAATATGGACTGTGCCATTACATTTATTTGCACTTACTTGAAGTAGCTTAAATTTAACACTGCAACTTGCTTCAATTAAAATATGCAAACCAAGAAGTTAAGCTGTTTTTGTGAATTCCTTTTGCAACATCTCTGAAGTCTAGTTTATGTACTCATCTTGTTAGGGCGATAAAACCCTAAACCTAAATGGGCATTTTTGTTCTGCTAATTAAGTGCTTAAGTTAAAATAAACAAATAATTGTTGTGGACAGTTAAGTCAGTGGGATAAGTCACTTAGAAAAAGAATATCCAAAGGAATAGACAACTGTTGCATTCCCAAGGTAAGTGTATCTGAAGTTTGTTACATGCATACCTACAGTTAATACCATATAGACTCTCATTAAGCATTAAACATAGATGACCAGTGACACCTGCAATTCATCAAAGTCTTTGAAATTACCTTTCTCTTGGCAAAACACAGCCAGGTCACTATTTCCATGTTTGTCTTTGCTTATTTTACCACAATATGGTAAAAGTTACCAGTACTTCCTATTAGAGAACTCTATAATCCAGTCACTTAGAGTACTTTTGATGCAACAGTATTCTTAGCAGCTAGTGAAATAAAATAAGGCAGTCACAGTCAATGTGAATATGGTTTTATTTATAATCTTAGGAAAAGACATTTTAACTTTTATAATTTATAGAAAGTTTAAAAATTCATTAGTTCTGATGAAGCAATGAGAAGAGAAAAATGCAGCTCACACACAAAGTTTAAAAGTTATAAGGACAACTAAAAGGGAGGCGTGCATTTAGCCGGCAAGGGCCTACTGCGTGCATTGTGGTTTGTGAGGGAATCAAATGAACCACAGTCTAGTTGAAGGGCCAGGACATACATGGAAAAGATTCCGGACTACACTCCAAAAGTTATGTTTGTCTATGATTAAACACGCTTTGATTTACTTCCTAATCCCCAGGACAATAAATACAACATGTACTGATGACGCTGTGGTTTTCTTATTAATAAGAAATGGTCCTTTATGACAGCACAGCGATACAGCGACTAAGAGAAGGACCAGATGAGTGAGGTGCACTCTGAGCTCTGGCCTGTGCGAGGCCCCCCTGCAGTGGATTCTCCCTCATCCTTCTCTCCTTCTCCACGCAAATACCTTCAAATCACATCGCGATACAGGTGTGCGCTTACCACCTCTCAGCTTTGTTTAGGACCTAGAAGTTGTTTACTTCTAGATACTAGAGTAAAACTAATTTTCAATAATCTAGCTCTCTGTGAAACATGCTTTTTCATTTATTTATTTTAAATGATAATGAATTTGCCCTTTCTGTTATTCAGTACGCCCCAAAGGAAGTCACACAATTGAAAATTTTATTGGAATTCAGTGCTTGGGAGAAATGCCTCAGAAAGTAAGGACCTTTCAGTACTTGAAAAAAACAAGTCCCGAAAATTAAGACCCTCCTGGTTTTGATGACAGTGTCTCTCTCCATGTTCCATTTTCTGTTTTGAATTCAAACAAGTTGAGTGAGTGGTGAGCGTGGTCTGGAAGCTTGGCATCTCATATTGCTCTCATCATTCTGATGCCCACCTCCCATTTTTTATTAAGCTTAAAGCTGCCTTACAGTAAACATCTCTTTCCAGAATTTTCTTTCAAAATAAAGTAATACAAATAAACTAAAAAACAATAGATTTTTTTTTAATGGAAAATAACTAGAGTTTACCAAGAGAGTATAATGGTTACATTCAAATTTAACTTAAAGGCATAAAGAAAGGAAGAGTGGAAGAAAATAAAAAAGAAAACCAGAAAATGGCCAATTTTCTTTCTAAGAGGTCAGTAAGCATGGCGTGAAATCTGTGCAATTGATGCTGGTTGATAAAATGCCCCGACAGACTCGCTGACGTCAGATCAGCCCAGCTTACCACGAGAACTTCATTTCAACATCCCCGGGAACAGGATCTGAAATGTTTGATTTTTATATCATGCCTTCTCATGTATTATTCAAAATCAAAGTCTAATTGGAAAAAAAAAAAAGAAATCCCCAAGTTATCTTGTTAGAATTTCAGAGAGTAAAACATTTTACAAAGCAAATTCCAGTGGTAGAAATCAGTGTCAAGAAAAATCAAGTGTCAAATAAATTCATTGCTCAAAGATGGGTTCCTGGCACTTGTGTCACTCCCCTGCACTAAAGCCCTGGTGAGTTCTCCAGCACCAATAGAAAATAATAATAATAATAATAATAATAATAATAATAATAATAAGCAGTGCCTCCCCCGGCATTTCCCGGGGTCTAGAGTCTGACCCAGTCTTCTTTTTTGGCTCTCATGCTGCCCCCACCAGCGTTTCCAAGGACTCTGGGCCTCCTGAAACACCACGGGAGACTCACTTCTCCACTCCTGTTCCGTCTTGGTCTGGGAGCTATCTTGATGCCTTTCACTCACGAAATGCTCTCCTGCACCCCTTTCCCTCTGCTGACGGGAGTCTTTTTGCATCCTCAGGCCCCTGAAGACTCCAGTAGTCTTTAAAAGCCTCGATTTTCTTCCTCTTGCATAAGGACAAGGTACCAACTACTTGCTCTTCTCTTTTGCAGCCCAAGTATGAATCCTTCTGAGGGTCTCTGCCTTTTTTTTTTTTTTTTTGGCTGGGGGCTGGCTTTGAACCTGCCACCTCCAGTATACGGGGCCAGTGCCCTACTCCTTTGAGCCACAGGTGCTGCCCATGAGTCTCTGCCTTTTTAAATCTGTGGCCAGCAGTGCACAGAAAATCAGAAAGATTCCAGACAGGTAACTGCTCCCAAGGTCCTGGTTACATCATGGAGAGAGGCTCCTTCTTGAAGCTTAGCTTGGGGTCTTGTATCTGCCTGTATATCCTTGGGGCATGATTCTCTAGGCTTCCAAGAGATTCTGCGAGTTCTTCACCATCCATACAAATTTATCTAACGCTCAAGTTAATTAGACTAAATTTCTGAAACCAAAGATCCTCGGTGCTACGAAGTTCATCAAGCCCTTTCAATGTATTGAGGGCCGGGAACAAATCTCACCATCTCTACGAATCTTTGCTTCTTACTCATAAGTGAAAGTGATGTCTTCATTTTATAAAAATCTTGTAACATTGAACAAGTATATTTCTTTTATACAACTTAATTTTTGTTCAATAAATATTTGTTTTTAAGTATTATTTTATAATTATAGTATGGGTTCCTTGAAGGTGGGAGCTACATCACATAAAGCGTATAACCCTGACCAGCCAAACCCAACACTGCGCCTTGAAGATGGAAAGTGCACATGATTGACTAACAGAAAGAATAATCCAGTATCAGATATTTGTTGAGATCTTTCACATACGGAGATATATATGCACACATAGGTCTATCCTTGCGATAGTCTCTCTCCGCTCTCCTGCTAACGATTCATCACACACACACAGGAGGATCTCTGTGAGTTGACCACCTGAGGGATTTCAACAAGGTGGTGGACACATGGAGGTGGTCACCATAAGGAACTAGGCCTACGGCACTAACAGGTACACGTGGCACATGTCAGATCTATGCAAATTAGGTCACTTTACAGAGGAGGCCTGTGTAGTGAGGTGGTCAACTATAGAAGTCCTGCTGTATGTATACATGTGTATATATATATGTATATAAATTACGGAGAGAGTTAGACGTAGTGAATGCTTTGTTGATTTCAGTAGTTGATTACAGAGAAATTAGCATGAAGAGAATTTGCCCCCCACCCCCATAAGAAAAGAACACAGGAAAGGAGCACATTTGCTGGGACATGGAGAGGCATGGTAGGCCTGTAGTGTGTGGCACTGCTGTGGCACCAGGCCCTCAGGGTTTGAATTCTATCTCCACTACTTTACTGATATACAATCTTGAGCAAATTATTAAACTAATCTATTTCCTCTTCTGGAAAGTAGGCACAATAATGGCATCTGCTTCCTAGGAATTTCATAATGATCACATATTTACCTTAACCTATGTAAAATGCTTAATAAGTAGCTCACGAACAGTAAATATTTGGCGGCTTTTGGCCTCGCTGCCGTGTCTGTGCCTTACCTGATCTCACCCCTGTGCCACCACCTCTGCCCCTTGTGCCCAGTGGCACACGCCCTAAACATTCCCTCGTCCTGTGGTTCTGGGGAAGTTGCTAGAGCCTCAAGAGTTTATATTCTCACTGTTCAGTGTTAGGAATATGATGGTAAGATAATCTGGTAAATTAGCAGCCACTGTTTTATGACAGTGACTCATGCTCAGAAGCATGGGCAGGCGATTTCGTTAGGATCTGAGACTGGCGTGCGTGGAGGGGACTGACGCTGTGTGTGACGGCAGCCTGCACGTTCAGGATGGCTGGGACGTGAGTGTCTCTTTCTGAAAATGAACTGGAATTTAGGCAAAATGAAAACAGCATTTTCCCAAAAAACTATTCAAAATGCTCTAAATGTTTTCACAAATCACATTCCTTTCATTACATTGCTTTTAAAGTAATTTGAATTTCATAAGAAATTATCATGGAAGTTGTTTGTCAGGAGAGGGTTAGGCTAATTTTACTCTAGCTATAAGTCTCATGAGAGCAGCATTTCTATTTTTTAAAAAAGAAATATACTCTCTTCAAAAAAACCGAAGTGAAAAATGTTGTCAGTTCTCACATACTGTGTGTACGAGTACCTATTAAAATTAAAATCATTACTGAGTTTTTGGAGGATGTATAAATATAAAATTCTTTTCTTATCTACATATAGATTAGCATGAAGAAAACTTGCCCCACACCCATAATAAAGTAAATAAGAAACGGGAACAATTGTGGAGCCTTTAGATCCCAGTTACTGTAAGGATAGGACACCAGTTATTAGCAATCATACGAAAGCAAACAGTAATTTTATCAATCGGGATTTTATGTGTTTCTTCTTATTTCCCATTTACTACTCATTAAAGATATTTAGTAACTTCCAGAAATATTTGTCCCAATTTGATCATTACTTTCAACCTTGGTACTCTGTCAACGGTCCACTACCTGGTAGCACTTAAGCTCTGATCTGCGATGCTGCGGTTATGTTATTCACCACACGGTAAAAAATTATATTTTGTTGGCACCACAAGCATTGTTATTATGCAACTATAATGGGGGTTTTGAATTTATTTTAGTAAAAAAGTTAAGTTGGAACTCAAATAATAGAAATTTAAGTCAAGATAATTTCTGAGCTCTTTTAAAGAAAATCAATGTTTTACAATGTAAAACCATTAAAAATACTGCAGGCAGATTCATTCCACTAATAATTTTCATTAACACCTGCACTACAATATTTTATTTCAGTGAATATTAAGTAAAATGTTCTCTCAAAATCAATAATATGCTGAACAAAAATTTGTTCTATGTTAATACTGTAAGTGAAATTATATAGTTTTAGAATTTTTACCTTACTATTGATGAGTATTATTTTTATTAAGTTACTTTTAATCAACATGTAATAACCATATATATTTATATGACACAGTATAATGTCTTGATCTGTAAACACATTGTAGAAAGATTTGATAAACCTAATTCACATATCTTAATGATTATTATTATTAAAGTTGTTACTCTCAACCTACGAGTGTCCAGCATCAACTTTGAACAAGAAACATTGTAATATTAAATGAACACCCTCTAAACCAAAGGTAAAATCTTCAGCATATGTAACTTTATTTACCAACTATTGGATATGATTGCCTCTCAAAAGTATAGAGGAAGAAACATTTATCAAGTATGTAGCCTTAGGAACTTTAGTATGATATTTTATTTAGTATTTATCAAAATCCTGAAAAGTAGAGATTATTTTATAAAGAAAAAGAGAAGAGAAGAGAGAGAAAGATAATAATTCAGGTTATTAAAGGCATTAAGAATTATCCTAATATATCCAGTAGTTTGCAGGGCTAGTAATGCCAAGAATCTGCCTAGATGCTAACTCAAAACCCATATTCTTGATTTTTACGTTTCATTTTGAAAGCAGAGAAAGTGCCCTGTACTTAGCACTCTGATACATTATCATGTGCGAATGGCCCTTAGTTTATCTCAGCACAGTAGGAGAAAGATCTGTAATATCAATCACATTCAAGATTCCAAGTGAAACAATTCCATAAATTCTAGGACAACAGCAGATACCTTATTGAAAAAAAGAAAACCTAATTTCTATTTGATTCTATTATCATTCCTTAAATCAAACAGATAATAGCATAACCTTATCTATCCACAGACTGTCTTTCTACCCACCCTGTTCCTGATTCCGGTATCCCCAAACTCCCCTCCCTTCTACCTGTTTGAATTATAAATATGAGGAGAAATGTGTCCAAAAATGAGAGAGCTCCAAATAAATGGGAAAAGACACTTGACAATATAGCACTGCTAGAAATTTGATTTTAATGTTCCTGTGCAGTTTGGAATTGAGATCTAGGCATCAATGAGTTTTGACATCAGCATCTAGCAAACTATCTCCCAATGTCAGGTGTCAGCCCCAAGTTGGACCCCTCTGATGATCTGATGGATGGATAGGTCTCTGCAACTCCTCTCAGTCAATAATTAAGAAGGTCTCATACTGGGCAGTGCCTGTGGCTCAAAGAAGTAGGGCACTGGCCCCATATGCTGGAGGTGGCGGGTTCAAACTCAGCCTCAGCCAAAAACTGGAAAAAAAAAAAAAAAAAAAAAGGTCTCATTTTGGCCACTTGGGAGGCCGAGGTGAGTGGATTGCTTGAGTTCACAGGTTTGAGAACAGCTGAGCCAGAGCGAGACTCCATCTCTAAAAAATAGCCAGGCATTGTGGCAGACTCCTGTTCTCCCAACTACATAGGAGGCTGAGGCAAGAGAATCACTTAAGCCCAAGAGTTGGAGGTTGCTGTGAGCTGTGACGCTACAGCACTCTACCGAGGATGACATAGTGAGACTCCATCTCAAAAAAAAAAAAAAAGGTCTCATTTTGCATTAACTCTGTTGTAGCATCAACATTTGCAATAAAGGTATTACAAAGTAATTGTTTAGGGCAAATCATTCAATAATCAAAGAGGTAAGCAAGGTAGAGAGGAGCTTTCACACCATACTTGTTATGTACTTTGTGACAATTTACAACGTAAATTTTAAAAATGGAAAAGTTGAGTTTTGAAAATTATCAACAGGTTTCATTTTTCTATATAAATTTTTAGAATAGATTATTAATCCCATAGTTTACTACCGCTGGGAAATTAAATCAATTATTGTCTGATCATACTTCAAAAACCTGATAGATTATACAAGAAAATGTTGGGTAGTTTTGGCCAGTATGTTGTATTCATTACAGGTCAGGTATTTTCCTAAATGGTTTAGATCATTAACTCATTTCCTCCTTAAAACAACCCTACAACACAAGTGCTTTCATCATCATCATAATCATCTCTGCTTAGAGATGGGGAAAGGAAAAGGGGAGAAGGTGGGTAACAAAGACAAGCTCACACGAGTGCTAACAGCCAGAGGCGACGTCCAAACCCCAGCACTTGGTGACGAGAGTCTGCTGCTTTTAATGTCCAAACAGTAGAACCTTGATGGTTGACCACCTCCTACGCGGGCCACCTCCTTAAGTCAACCTAATCCTCCCAGACCAGACATGCGCCACATGTACGTATCAGTACAGCAAACCTAGGTCCTTATGTTGACCCTTCTGTGCATTGACCAGTTTTTACAGTCCTTGGGTACTCAACTTACAGAGGCTCTACTATGTATCATCTACTGTGCCGCTTGGTTTGAAATTATTTGATAAATTTCCCCTAACATAACAAATTGTATTTGGATTTCAGTGTCCATAGTTGAAGTATGTCAGTGACTGTGAAACTGGAATCTTTCTCTGCTGAGTCCTTGGTCTTAGATATTCAAAGAATGAACTCACAGACCACGTGAGTAAGCAAAAGGGCAGATTTTTTTTGAAAGATAAAAGATAGATAAGGAAGCCTCCACTCAGGAAGGGGAGACCAAAGTGGGAACTCCCCGGGGGCCTTCTGTCTAGGGCAGTGGTTCTCAACCTGTGGGTAACGACCCCTTTGGGGGTTGAATGACCCTTTCACAGGGGTCACCTAAATACATCCTGCATATCAGATATTTACATTATAATTCATAACAGTAGCAAAATGACAGTTACTAAGTAGCAACAAAAATAATTTTATGGTTGGGGGTCACCACAACATAAGGAACTGTATTAAAGGGTCACAGCATTGAGGTTGAGAACCACTGGTCTAGGGGTTTATATGCAGCTTTTCTGATCCTGAGGGTTGGGGGGTTGCGGACGGTGGAATATATGTCTGGGAAAGTTATAACCATTTGCACCAGGGGCCTGTTGACATGAGTTAATTTCAAAACTGCCCCTGTATAGGAATATGGTCCCACCCGAGATACATTTCTCTATGTTCCTCTGTTCCAGGTAATGCAGTGGGGACCTCTACAAAAGGCAGTCAAGATGAGACCTAGTCAGGCTACCTTTTTATGACTTCATCTTTGTCTACAGAATGAGGCCTAGAAAGGACCTATTTTTGCCTAGAGATTGGGTCTGTGATGAGACTGTTCTCTGAGCTCACCCAGGCCTAGAAAATGGGGGTCCCTGTACAGCCCTATATCAACTAAATAATGATCTTTCACAGTGTGCTGCCAGATTTCTACATATGTGTGGGATTTCAGAGTTTCTCGTTTCTTTTTTTTTAATCTGTGAATTTAATGAAAATTTAAAATAGACTTTTTTTTTTTTTTTTTGAGAAAGAGCCTCAAGCTATCCCCCTGGGTAGAGTGCCATGGCATCACAGCTCACAGCAACCTCCAACTCCTGGGCTCAAGCGAGTCTCCTGCCTCAGCTTCCCAAGTAGCTGGGAATACAGGTGCCCACCACAACGCCCGGACATTTTTTGGTTGCAGCCATCATTGTTGTTTGGCGGGCCCGGGCTGGAGATTTGAACCTGCCACCTTAGGTATATGTGGCTGGCGCCTTAGCCGATTAAGCCACAGGCGCCGAGCCAATAGACTTATTTATTAAACTTGCAGAGCCAAGGGTGACAGCCAAAGCATTAGAGAATAAAATTAAGATTCAAAATGGCTTTAGGGAACCAAAATTTTCACTTTGTAACAAAAACCAACACTCAATTCTTGCTTAGACATTAAAAATGACAACAAAAATAAAGAATACACAAGCAGAATGAACAAGACTGTATTTACTGAAAGTGAACTTGGAAAACAGATTGGAGAGCTCACATTGACCTCAGATGTCAGGAACAAATCAAAGATGATTTGGGGAAGGCAGCCAACCACCACCTCCAAGTCCTCTCTCCAACATGCCAGCTTCGTGGTTCTCCATCACATTAATATAAAAATATTGTTCAAAATATAAAAATATTGAGATTTTTTTTGCCATTATTGTATTTAGTACTAGTCAGACAACTTCTAGAATATTGATAGCAGTTCTAGGTATCATGGTTTGAGACAAATTAAAGAGAATTCAGAATTTTTTTTTAAAAAAGGAAATAGTTTTAAATCTGGTCTCAGTATTACATCATAAACAAATGGTTGAAAAACCATGGAAGTTCTGGGAGATGGGAGGAGCCGATCATATACAGGAAGGCATAAAAATTATTATCTCTAATGTTGCAAAGGGAAAACAGAAGATCAGAAGATGTAGGAAGACAGACCACACTTAAGTTCAATAACGTAAATGCTTATCGTGTGATGAAAGGAGCTCCCATCCCAGCAAAGAGGATGAATCGCGACCATTTTTGTGGAGGCCCATCCCAATTTAAGATTCTATTAATTACTTCTTTTCAAATCACATCTCTATTTTCTTTTGTATTTGAAATTTCATAATACGTTATTTTAAGCTTAATTAAGCCAACTAAATGTTTTTGCTGATTAGTAAATGTTATCAATGTTAAAAAAAAATAAGTGTAAATATGTTAGAGGAAAATTAGGTGACGTAACCGCCATTCAAACTTTTGTCTACAATTACATTCTTGTGATAATCTCCAAATTTATTTTTCCCCAAATCATAATGCAGTAGAACCTTTTAGTATGTAAGTTTAATTAATCAATAAAAAGAAAGCTAATTGATGGGATCTGAGGGTGCCTTTGAAACTTTGAGAGGTTTGTTCCTAACCAGAAAATCTATCTAATTAAAATAATTGACAATGCTCATTTAAATTTTGTGTTTAACTAGGTCTAAATGGTTTTTGCAACACATCTTTGGAAATATACTGCATATTATTATATGTTATTGTATTATATATGATAATACATCATACTGAAAGAATTTATGTTTCTCTATGTGTTGGGATAATTATAGCTTCAAACAGAGGAGCCAGGTGAGATCATATTTTTAAAGTGTACTTTCGAATAAAGTTCTTAGCACCTTGTCTTTTTGAAGTTTTTGTTTGTTTATCTTCAGTTATGAAAGATTTTGCTAGACTGAAACTGCCCATTTGATCTTTGCTAAAGGGATTAAAGGCTTTGGAAACAAACACCAGCTCAGGTAATTATTTCAAATGTAAATGTTTAGCTGAATCTATATCTCAAACCTGACAGAAAGCACATAATTTTTTAACAGTTGCTCAGAGCTGAAAAAAATATATGTAAAGAGCTTTTAACAGAATGGAAAAAGGTGGCTGCTGCCTGATGCTCTTCCAATTTAGCTTTCTCTCCAGAGCTTATCTCCTGCATCTTAAAGAGACAAGAGGCGATAGTGCTTTTATTCTGGGACAGAGGAATAGCATTAGGTAACCTAAAAACGCCAAACCTGATTTTAATAATGTCCTAACAACCTAAAAATATACGACCACTGCAAATACTACCATGTGGTGATACTTCCACTGTTCAATTTGAATCCAAATTAAAAAATACATACTTCCCATGGCCCTGAGAAGTATTCGGAGCATTTGAGTATTATCTTACTTACCAAACCTATGCCTTGCCTATACCTTGCTAAGAATTCTTTCTATAGAGCAGTGGTTCTCAACCTGTGGGTTACGACCCCTTTGGGGGTCGAACGACCCTTTCACAGGCCCTGCCTAAATAAATCCTGCATATCAGATATTTACATTACGATTCATAACACTAGCAAAATGACAGTTATGAAGTAGCAGCAAAACTAATTTTATGGTTGGGGGTCACCACAACATGAAGAGCTATGTTAAAGGGTCACGGCATTAGGAAGGTTGAGAACCACTGCTATAGAGGAAAAACCGGTAGCCCAGGAATTTTAATATGTATTGATTTAATAAAATGTTTTGTTTTTGTTTTGTTGTTTTTCTGACTTGTGATGCCAAATTTAAGTCAGGCTAACTTGTTATGAATGACACCTTATTATACGTACACAAAGCCATCACAGCCGTGACCGGGGTGCCTCCTTCTGTCCTCCTCTCCCTCCTCTCTCCCTCGGGAGCTTTCTCTCTTGTCACTCCCCCTTCTGATTCTCCTTTTCTCCCTTTTACACTTCCTCACCTTCTCATTTTTTAGTGACAAAAATGCATTTTGCAAAAATTTTGAATACCAAAATATTTCCCTTTTATAGACTTTTTATTGCTCCACTCATAAAATATTCTTAGGAAGATGTAATGTTAAATGCAAACCAAGTATCAAAAGCAAACAAAAGAAATTTTACCTTACTTACTTGTGGTCCTAGGTCATTACAGATTGTGTATTTCTATGTATCTAATTTAAATGTTTTAAGAGGAAAAACTATATCTAGTATTTCGATTAGAAGAAAATTTTGCATTAATTCTAATTAGTTTAATTTTAAAGCTTAATCTGGTTTTGGAAATTTGTAGCCATTTTTTCACTATTTTAAAGATTCTGTCACGAGGTTTTGTTCCATAACTCACACCGGGTTGGGTTTGTCTGTATGGACATATGTCTGTACAAACCTCTGTGAATATGTGCAGAAAATTGTTAGTGATAAAAATTTTAGTCCAGTAATTGGAGTTCCAAGCTTACCTAACCATAATATTAACTAAAGATGTTTGCTGGCAAAAAATGGATAAACCCTAATTATAGATAATCACGTAATATTATTTACTCTACTGTAAGAAAATAAAATAAAATTAAAAATTGAGGAGTAAAGTGGGGAGGGGGCAGTGAGCCACCTCCACTGGAAATTCACTCAGGACTCAACCAACTGGGATCTTTCTCAGTTTTCCTTTGGGGTTGTTCCATGGCAGGAAAAGAGGAAAAAAAAAATACACCAAAATTCTGTCACAGCAAAGCTTATGTGTAAGGACAGCCTATCCTGCCAGGAAGGTCACAGGCCGATGCCGCCTTGATCCCCATTTTAATGATCTATGCAGTCACTCTTTTTAAAGAACATTCCAGTGACTGTAGAGAAGACTGAGGAGGAGGAGAAGCCCGGAGCACAGGCAGGAAGATTTCCTTACTCAGGATTCTCTATTCAAATTTTCTCAGCCAGTATACTTTCTACCCCCTCTCATAACTCCCCAGGTTGGCCTTCCATTTGTTAGTAAAGTATTCAAGGAACAGCAAAACCAGACCGCTGGGCAGCTCCTAGGAACCTCGGGACAGCAGCCACCAATGTGTCCATTTCATCAGTCCACAGCAGGCCTGTCCCTCTCGGGGCTAGAGCCGTCAGGCAGAAACGAGACCTCTAACCCGAGATTGGCAGGTGGAAATCAGCACAGGGCAACCATTTCCACGGCTCTCGTGAAGGGGAAGGACAGTTAAGTAAGTAAAGGGGGAAGGGAGTTTAAAACCTGACACTCAGGGCTGTCCAAACGAGGGTTTTACATTTCCAAATAAAAACGCTACACAAGTTTCTCTCCAGCCAGTTAATGAGTGGGTTCTCTTACCATGAAATCTTTCTTCGGCTTCCACATATCGTTCGTACGGATAACTATATATCCAGAAACAGACTCTCCTGTAATAACATATGCAATAAAGCAGAAGAAGTAACTGCAGGGCTTAAATTGAGCAGAAATTATATCCCTTTTCTGGCTTCCATGCCAATCATCTTTCAACTTGACTTTCAACACCAACCGTAGCAATTTTCTCAAAAGATATTGTGAAATTCTAAGATGTTCAAAAAAAATTATATTTAATTTGCTTGATTTTGAAAACTAAGTGAACTATGACAACTGGAAGGTTTGGGGAGGGGGGACAGTCATAAAAGAGGTTGGCAGACAGACCCAGCGCCTGCGGTCCCCAGCCCAGGACCTGCACCAGACAAATGTGGCTAGACTACAGGCTACTTCCATCTGAAAAATGGAAGAAAATTATCCTGTCTTTACCATTCAAAGAAACTGCTTAACAGTACAATCCTTCTTTTTTAAATGTAAAATATTTAACACAAGCACAAAGTACGAAAGTGATATTTGTGTGCAGTAATTATAGGTCACGGGGGTTTTCCTAAAAGACATGAAATGCACACCGCTACACTGTGGGTGCAAAAGTGACATGGCGTGGGGCTCTTTGTGGGTGATAACACTACCAAGTTGGAATTTAGTAACAGAGTTTCTGCAGTCTTCTTATTTTTTTTTTTAAAGGAATATAACTATAGGAACAAGTCTGCATGACGGCAGAGAAAGTGATTACTTCTGCACTAAGATCAGAAAGACATCTACCACCTTCCCCCAAAATGTACCTGCCACCAGCCTGTGCTGTTACCACCGTGAGACTTCTCACCATTCCTTTGAGAAAGTAGCTCTAAAATGCTTGATAAAATGTAAACGCATGTCCTAAATGTTACATAGTAACCGTTACTATCCATTATCCTGTTACAAGACTTTGTTTACTTGCCGTGTAAGAGATACTTTCTTACGTAGTGAAAGTAGCGCCCTGCGGAGCCGTGAGCGCTGACAAGGAGAACCATGAGGGGGTCGAGGGCAAAGGGACCGAGCAGGGAATAAATGGCACACTCAGGTCACTGCGGTTTCCACCTCTGGCTCCACATTCTTGAATTTCAGGGTAATTTCTTCCTTTCTGTAAATTCCCAAAACACTTGGTGTTTTTGTGCCCACACAACAGGCATCTTAGATTCCTTTCTCTTGGTTCTGGTTACACGTCTGTCCGCTATTTCTTAATTTCTCTGGCTCTGTCCTTGAAGTGTCAGTATTTCCACAGCTCTGAGCTGGAGTCCTTGTTTATAGGTGCTGGCCTAACACTAAGTGGACACATAAAATCACTGTAAGTGGGGTAGCTGTGTGAGGATAGTGGCAAACGTGGAGTCGGTTTTAGCCGTTCTCACACACCCCGGCCATGGTTTGAAATCAGTGACTGCTTACGTGACCAGTCATTGCAACGCATTCTGTGCACCCACAGCTGCTCTTGCTACATCCCACTACGTACGGGGGGCCGGGTGGGGGTGGGGGGCATACAGAATGCATTTATGTCTGTCTCCCTGACTGAGCTCTGTGCTGAGGGAATGGATGGGTGAGAACAAAACTGACTCTTCTTTTTAGTGTCCTTATTATCTTTCCTCCTGTCTCTGAATCCCACTAGCTGCCCGAGGCGGCCTCACTGCCCCCCCCCCCCCCCCCCCCCCCCCAGTTCCCTCTATCTGCCTAAACTGGATTGACCATTAAAAGCTCAAAAAAGCAAATGACTTCCCTTCATCTCCCTGTTATCTCAATATATTGCAGGAAAAAAGATCAAAGATGCAACCAGTCCTGGCCCAAAGCATTTAAATATAGTACCTGATTCAGGTTAATTTAATTTGCAAAGAGAACTATGTACATGTCAATCTCTTTCCCACATCCATTCATCTTCCAAACAACCTTTGTTGCTCCTAAGCAGAATTACCTGTACTCCTTACCTTCCCCTCCCCTCCCAAAGGACAGGTATAAGTGTATTTGAAATTCATTGAGACACTGAAGATCACTGTGTGATTTTTACTAAGCACATGGTAAATAAACCTTATTATTATTATTTTTTAATTGTTGGGGAATCATTGAGGGTACAATAAGCCAGGTTACACTGCTTGCATTTGCTGGGATAGGTCACTGTATTAATAACGTCCAACCTGCAAGATGTGTGTCAAACACTGTAAACCCTCATCCCCTTCTCTCCTTCCCTCTATCTTCTTCCACATCTCACTCCCCCACCCATGTACTAGCATCAGTTGCCTTCATATCATAATTGGGTACATTGGATTCTTGTTCCCCCATTCTTTTTTTTTTTTAATTTTTGGGGATTCATTGAGGGTACAAGAAACCAGGTTACACTGATTGCATTTGTTAAGTAAAGTCCCTCTTATAATTGTGTCTTGCCCCCAAAAGGTGTGACACAAATAAGACCCCACACCCCGCCCTCCTTCTCTCGCTCTGCTCTTCCTTACCCCCACCCTTCCCTCCTTCTTTCTCTCTCTGTTCTCCCCTTCCCCACCCCCACTGTGTCATTGTCATTAATTGTCCTCATATCAAAATTGAGTACATAGGATTCTTGCTTCTCCATTTTTGTGATGCTTTACTAAGAATAATGTATTCCACTTCCATCCAGGTTAATACAAAGGCTGTAAAGTGTCCAGTTCTTTTAATGGCTGAATAGTATTCCATGGTGTACATATACCACAGCTTATTAATATATTCCTGGGTTGGTGGGCATTTAGGCTGTTTCCACATTTTGGCGATTGTAAATTGAGCTGCCATAAACAGTCTAGTGCAAATGTCCTTATGATAAAATGATTTTTTTTCATCTGGGTAGATGCTAAGTAATGAGATTGCAGGATCAAATGGGAGGTCTAGCTGAGTTTTTTGAGGGTTCTCCATACTACCTTCCAAAAAGGTTGTATTAGTTTGCGGTCCCAGCAGTGTAAAAGTGTTCCCTTCACTCCACATCCATGCCAGCATCTGCAGTTTTGAGATTTTGTGATGTGGGCCATTCTTGCTGGGGTTAGATGGTATTTCAGGGTGCTTTTGATTTGCATTTCTCTAATAATTAGGGATGATGAGCATTTTTTCTTATCTTTGTTAGCCATTAGTCTGTCTTCTTTAGAGAAGGTTCTATACATGTCTCTTGCCCATTGATATATGGGATTGTTGGCTTTTTTCTTGTGGATTAACTTGAGTTCTCTATAGATCCTAGTTATCAAGCTTTTGTCTGATTCAAAATATGCAAATATCCTTTCCCATTGTGTAGGTTGTCTATTTGCTTTGGTCATTGTCTCAGCTGTACAGAAGCTTTTCAGTTTGATTAGGTCCCATTTGTTTATTTTTGTTGTTGTTGCAATTGCCACAGCAGTCTTCTTCATGAAGTCTTTCCCCAGGCTGATATCTTCCAGTGTTTTTCCTATGCTACTTGGAGGATTTTTATTGTTTCATGCCTTAAATTTAAGTCCTTTATCCATCTTGAATCAATTTTTGTGAGTGGAGAAAGGTGTGGGTCCAGTTTCAGTCTTTTACATGTGGATATCCAGTTTTCCCAGCACCATGGGATTTATTGAATCAGGATTCTTTCTCCCAAGGTATGTTCTTGTTTGGTTTATTGAAGATTAGGTGGTTGTAAGATGTGCGTTTCATTTCCTTGTTTTCTATTCTATCCCAAATGTTTATGTCTCTATTTTTGTGCCAGCACCGTGCTGTCTTGACCACTCTGGCTTTGTAGTACAGCCTGAAATCTGGTATGCTGATGCCCCCCGACTTTTTTTTATTACTACGAACTGCCTTAGCTATATGGGATTTTTTCTGGTTGTATATAAAATCTTCAAGTATTTTCCCACACTTTCTTCAAGAATTTTTATTGATTTGTGCCTTAGATTTAGATCTTCTATCCATCTTGAATCAGTTTTGGTGAGTGGAGAAAGATGTGGGTCCAAGTTCTCCCAGAACCATTTATTGAATAGAGATTCTTTCCCCCAGTGAATGTTCTTGTTTGGTTTATCAAAGATCAGGTGGCTGTAAGATTTTAGTTTCATCTCATGGTTTTCTGTTTGATTCCAGATGTCTATGTCTCTGTTTTTGTGCCATACCATGCTGTTTTGATCACTATGGCTAAAGCCCCCAGCATTGTTTTTATTACTAAGAATTACTTTAGCTATATGGGTTTCTTTTTTCTGGTTCCATACAAAATTGAGAATTATTTTTTCCAAATCTTGAAAGTATGATGTTGGTTTTTTTATTTTTATTTTTTTTGAGACAGAGCCTCAGAAGCTGTCACTCTGGGTAGAGTGCCATGGCATCACAGCTCACAGCAACCTCCAACTCCTGGGCTTAAGTGATTGTTTTGCCTCAGCCTCCCAAGTAGCTGGGACTACAGGCACCTGCCACAATGCCCGGTTATTTTTTGGTTGTAGTTGTCATTGTTGTTTGGCAGGCCTGGGCTAGATTTGAACCCACCAGCTCTGGTGTATATGGTTGGTACCTTAGCCACTTGAGCTACAGGTGCTGAGCCAATCTTGGTATATTTATTTTTTATTTATTTTATTTTATTTATTATTTTTGAGACAGAGCCTCACTATGTCATCCTTGGTAGAGTGCCATGGCTTCACAGCTCACAGCAACCTCAAACTCTTGGGCTTAAGCAATTCTCTTGCCTCAGCCTCCCAAGTAGCTGAGACTACAGGCACTTATCACAATGGTTGGCTAAGAATATTGGTATTTTAATGGGGATTGCATTGAATCTGTAGATTGCTTTGGGATGTACATTTTATCAATATTGGGTCTTCCCAGCCATGAGCATGGTATGTTCTTCCATTTGTTAATATTTTCTATTTCTTTTCTTAGGGTTTCATAGTTTTCTTTATAGAGGTCCTTTATCTCTTTTGTTAGAGATATGCCTAGGTATTTCATTTTCTTTAAAGCTACTGAGAAGGGAATTGTGTCATTGATGAGCTTCTCATCTTAGCTGATATTGACATATACAAAGGCTACTACTGATTTGTGGACATTAATTTTATATCCTGAGACATTACTGTATTTTTTTTATCACTTTCACAAGTCTTGTGGTTGAGTCTGTGAGGTTCTCTAAGTATAAGATCATATTGTCAGCAAAGACGGAGTGTTTAACTTCCTCTGCCCCCTTTTGGATACCATTTATTACCTTTCTTTGCCTGATTGGCTAGAATTTCCAGCACTATGTTGAATAGTAATGGTGATAGAGGAAAACCTTGTCTTGTTCCAGTTCTGGTGGAAAAGGTTTCGGTTTTATTCCATTCAGTATAATATTAGCTGTGGGTTTGTCATAGATGACTTTGGTCAATTTAAGAAATGTGTCACCTATGCCTATATTCTTCAGAGTTCTAATTAGAAACAGATGCTGGATTTTATCAAATGCTTTTTCTTCATCTATTGAGAGGATCATATGGTCTTTGTTTTTGCTTCTGTTGATATGGTGGATTACGTTTATGGAGTAGCGTATGTTAAACCAGCCTTGCATCCCTGGGATGAAACCTACTTGATTGTGATGTAGGACTTTTTAAATGATAAGCTGTAATCTGTTTTGGCTAGAATTTTATTGAAAATTTTTGCATCTATTAATCATTAGTGAAATTGGTCTAAAGTTCTTCTTTTTAGTTGGATCTTCTCCTGGTTTTGACATCAGGGTGATGTTTGCTTCATAGAACGTGTTAAGGAAGATTCCTTCCCTCTTACTTTTTTGGAATAGTTTCTGTAGTATGGATACAAGCTTTTCTTTAAAGATTTGATAGAATTCTGGTGTGAAGCAATCTGGACAAGGTCACTTTTTTGTTGGGAGATTTTTTTTCTTTCTTTGTTCTCAATGCTTGAAATTGGTCTGTTCAGGAGATCTATTTCTTCTTGATTAAGTCTAGGGAGAGGATGTGATTGCAAGTATTGATCTATTTCCTCCACATAGTCAAATTTCTGGCATAGAGTTTCTTGTAGTATTCAGAGATAATCTCATGTATCTTTGTGGCATCTGTTGTTATTTTCCCTTTATGGATTCTGTTTGAGATTACCAGAGATCTTATTTTTCAGTTTCTAGTTAGTCTGGGCAAAGGTTTATCTATTTTATTCAATTTTTTAAAAAACCAACTTTTTGTTTTATTAATTTTCTGAGTGATTTTTTTGTTTTCAATTTCATTAATCTCTGATTTAATTTTGGCTTTAGCTTTTCTTCGCTGGGTTTGGGTTAGATTGTTCTTCTTTCTCCAATTCCGTAATATGGTTTGTAAGTGTGCTGATGCATTCACTTTCTGTTTCTCGAATGTAGGCATCTAACAGAAAATATTTTCCTCTTAGAACTGCTTTTGCTGTATCCCACAGGTTTTGGTAACTTGTGTCTTCATTATTGTTATATTTCAGGAAATTAACAATTTTCTTTTTTAGTCCTTCCTGAACTCAACTATCATTCAGCATAAAGTTGTTTAGTTTCTAAGACTGTGTGTGTGGATGAAAATTTTTGTTGGAGTTGAGCTTCACCTTTATTGCCTTACGGTCTGATGAGCTTCACCTTTATTGCCTTGTGGTCTGAGAAGAGACATGGTATAATTTCTATTTCTTTAATTTTGCTGAGGTTTGATTTCTATCCTATGATATGGTCTATTTTGGAGTATGTGCCATGAGCTAACAAGGAAAAAGTATATTGTTTTGCTTTGGAATGGTGTGTTCTGTATATGTCTATTAATCCCATTTGTTCTAGGGTCATGTTTAAGTCTTCTGTACCCTTGTTTAGTTTCTGTTTAGAGGATTTGTCCAATTCTGTCAGAGGGGTAATGAAGTCCTCAACTATTATGGTGTTATGGGATATCATATTGCTCAGATCCCTCATGGTCTGCTTCATAAACCTTAGAGCACTTAAGTTAGGTGCATAAATATTTAAAATTGAGGTGTTTTCTTCTTGTATTGGTCCTTTGACCAGTATGAAGTGTCCATCTTTGTCTTCCTTAACCAAAAGTTGCTTTGAATCCTCTTGTATCTGAGAATATGATTGCAAACCCCATCCTTTTTTCTGATTTCCATTTGATTGAAATACTGTTTTCCATCCTTTAATCCCAAGTCTTGATTTGTCCTTCAGAGGTAGGCATGTCTCCTGGAGACAGCATATGGATGGCTTGTGTTTTTTAATCCAATCAGCCATCCTGTGCCTCTTCAGTGGGGCATCTAATTCATTGACATTTATTCAGTGTATCAATAAGTTTGATGGAATTCTATTTATCTGATTATGAGATAGTCTGTTGTGTAGTTTTATCCTTTGTACCATTGTGGATGCTAAGCTGTGGTATTTGGCTTCTATGTATTTACTTTGATGGTGGTTCATTGTAGGTTCAGTATTGAGAATAGGTCTAAGTATTTCCTGTAGAGTCAGTCTTGTTGGGGCTAATTTCCTCAGTGCTTGTACATCCACAAAAAATTTGATTTATCCATCTATTTTGAAGCTAAATTTAGTAGCATACAGGATTCTGGGCTGAAAATTATTTTGTTGAAGGATGTTGAAGGTGGATGGCTATGCTCTTCTGGCTTGGAAAGTGTCAGTTAAAAAGTCTGCTGTCATAATGGCTCTGCCCTTATAGATCAATTAGAGCTTACTCCTGGCTGCTTGCAGAATTTTCTCCTTCATTTTGACTTTGGACAGGTTTATTACAATGTGTCTTGGAGAGGCTCTGTTAGAGTTGAGATGACCCAGGGTTTGATATCTTTCTGAAAGGAGTGTGTTAGAAACTTTAGTAAAACTTGGTAAGTTTTCATTTATGATCTTCTTCACCTTCAGAGATTCCTATTATCTGTATGTTTGAACACTCTGTGGAGTTTCATAGTTCTCTAAGCACCTGCCTGCTTTCTCTCTCTTCTTTTCTGATTTTGTAACTACCTATGTTAACTCAAAGACTTTATCCTCTAACTCTGATGTTTTTTCTTCTCTATGGTCTAATCTATTTTGGATACTTTTTATTGCATCTTTACATTCCCTAATTGTCATCTTCATTTTTTTTAAGCTTGGCCATGTCCTTTCTATATTCTACATCTCTTTTGTCTGACTTTTGGTTTAGTCTTTTCTCATCCATGTTCCTTATTGTTTTAATCATCCTTATTTAAAATTTCCTTTCTGTCAGATCCATTAATTCTTTATAGGATGAGTGTTCTGTAAAATCTACCTCATGGTCCCTCAAAGGAGTTGCTCTATTTTGGTTTTTCATGATTCCTGAATTTTTCTGCTGGTTTCTCCTCAAGTGTTCTTTCTTCTTGTTCACTTCCTTGTGTGCCTTTTTCCTTCTCAATTTCTCCTTTGCTTCAAGGTACCTTGTCTCAGAGTTTATGCAATGAAGAGGCCTCTTGGTGAGGCCAAAATGAGGGGAAAGGTAAGGAGCATGCAGGGAGAAACAAAGGGAAAAGAAAGAAAGAGTAAAAAGGGAGGAAAGAGTAAAAGCCTAAGCAGATACAGACTCTTCCTCTGCTAAAACTAGGATGAGATGGAAAAGAGCAAAACCAAAAAACTCTAAGGAAAAATTAAGTAAGAATGAAAATAAGATATAAAAATTCTTCAGGGTAGTCTTGCCAATACTATCTTCCTAGGGCCACAGGTAGAAAGTTTCCTTATTCCCCTTGAGAGCTAGATCATGTCTGTGGCCTATCTGGCAGACTCCAGACAACAGCTGTGTCTGCCAGCAATCAACAAAAAAAAAAAAAAAAAAAAAAGAAAGAAAGAAAAGAAACAATGTTAAGATAAGAATAGATAAGGTGAATTTGCTTCCAATTTGGGCCATGGGAGAATAACAGTTCTTAGGGTCCCTCTGAAAGCAAGGTCCTGATCCCCTGCCCAACAAAGGTACATTGTTTGGTGGGGTGAAGATTGGGTCCAAGGAGCACAAAATCTGTGCCTCCCTGTCTTCTATTATTTCATTCCAGAGATCAATACAGAGGCCATTACGTTGAGGATAGGCAGGTGGGCAGAGCAAGGAGGGTCTGGGCTAAAAGGCAGAAACTCATAGGCCAAGGGTCAGACATAAGCTATGTTATCCTATAAGGTTTCAAGTTTTAATTATTTATGGGGTAAATTATCTGAAAGCCTATTAAAACTTCTCTTCTTCTTCTTCTTCTTCTTTTTTTTTTCAGATCAGGTAAATTAAGGAATCAAGTCTTTGAGGAGTAGTCTTGCAAGTGAAACCACTACATTACTAACAAAAGCCTGATTGCCAAGGCAATTGCAAAGCCTCTCCCAACCCTTATCTCCAGGAAAAAGGACACAGAAGGGGAATCTTTCCCAGAGTTTGCCTTAGATGAACACAATGGATTAAACAGGTACAGAAGAGAACAGGAGCAGAACAGAATAAACTAGAACAGGGGCAGTCAGATTGGTTGCCTAAAGGAACTTTTTGCAATGATAGAAAGTCCTGTTCTTTCTCCTTCTCCACCTCCCACCACTATTTTTGGCCTTGAAAATGGAATCCTTGTTGCAAGAAAGTCTTGTTCCTTTTGACCAGTAGAATGTGATTTATCTTAAGAACCTGTGGTCAATTTTATTTTTTATCTCTTCATCCCTCAATGAAATTGTAAAGCAGTTAGTGCCCTTCAGCTGTGTACACTGGGCATTTTGTTAGTTAAATTAGACTGAGAAAGCATAAGGAAATATTATTGGAACTAGTCAGAACAGTCTCTAAAAATCTGGCTATTCTTTGGGTTCTCTCCTGGAGGGAGTAGAAGATGCTTATGTTTGTAGCTACAAATATTATTTTGCATTATATTGTTCAGGGATATTTTATGACTATGTGGGTGAGAAACAGGGTGTGTCTAGAGCAGGTGTCCTCAAACTGTGGCACGCTGGCCACATGCAGCCTGCCTAGGACATTTATCCAGCCCGCTGGGTGTTTTTGCTGCTGCCTATCCTGATTAGCAGCTGACTTGTCCTGGGGCCCTCAGTCTGGGCCTCCAATGGTCTGAAGGACAGTGAACTAGCTCCCTGTTTAAAAAGTTTGAGGACCCCTGGTCTAGATGCCGGAAAACTAAAATGTGGACTAAAGTTAGGGGATTACATGTTGGTTTGCGGGAGGGAGTTTAAACTATAGTTATACAAACTTGGTATAATAGAAACTACATTGAAATGAGAATCAAGAAAATTGGAATCCAGGCCAGAGTCTGCTATCATAAGCTTTTTGGGCATTTGTCAGGCTAGGTCAGTATTCTCTGATTTGAGGTAATGAAACACCATAACACCATAACATTCTGTGGTGGGAAATCATGAACTAGTTTCACATGATTAGCTACTGGCTCAAGTTTGTCAGGGTACACAGACCTATCCTTTAGGTGTCTGCACTCACCTTAAGTGCCATGGGCATTTCAATGATGTAAAGATCCACATACTCCAGCTGGAGGTCTTTGAGTGTTCTCTCCAGGGTCAGGCGGACCCTCTCTGGTTCCATATTTGTAGCCCACAGCTGAAAGGATCAAAAGAGAAGAGTTAACTACGGTTACCTCTAGTTTGACAATAAGGCAGCCCTTTATTCCTTGCAAAGTACTCACACACATTTATTCACTCATTTCATTTCATGAAGATATGTTGATGATGCAGTGTCATGTGAGTATAGGATGAGTTGATAAAACTCCTTACAGCCAGAGCATAACTTTATTTGAATGTGGTACAGGAGATTTACATACCTACTTGACCATGGGGCACCTAATTTGGTGATGAAGTCTTCTATCTTCCCAGGAAATTTTCCTAATGGACCCTCAATGCTCTCAGTTTTCTTCATTGTGTAACTGGGTTTACTTACATGATGGTCTAGAGCAGTGGTTCTCACCCTTCCTAATGCCGTGACCCTTGAGGAACCATATTAAAGGGTCGCAGCATTAGGAAGGTTGAGAACCATTGGTTCTCACTTAGCCTGACACTTTATTTTCATGCCACTTTGATGGAAAGTGTGTTTAAATGAGCGAGGATTCTAGTTATATGCAGGGCTTCCATGAATCCTTCGTATTGTGGCAGGTGGTACCTGGTAAAATTTTAAATCATTGCCTAAATTTAGATTCCCTTTCACACTGTTTTATTCTCATTTGGTCCTACTCAGACCCCAGGGCAATCTGCCAATATCTATTAGGAAGTTACTTGATCTCTAGAGTAGCAGTCCCCAACAATTTTGGCACCAGGGGTTGATTTCATGAAAGACAATTTTTTCATGGATGGGGGTGGGTGGGCCGGATAGGGCAGGCAGTGGAGTTCAGGAGGCAATTCAAGGGATGTATTCATCAAATTCAGATGAAGCTTCTTCTGGCTCCTTCATCACCTGATGTGTGGCCCAGCCCTAACAGGCCACAGAACAAAACCTTTTAGCACCAAGGAATGGTTTTATGGAAGACAATTTTTCTGTGAATGGGAAAGGGGATGGTGGTACAGGAGGCTGAGCTCAGGTGGGGATGCTGTGAAACCTGGTTCCTTACAGGAACCAGCCCATGGCCTGGGGATTGGGGACCACAGCACTAGAATATTACATAATGAAGGATTACGGCTTGGTTTCTCATACTGGAGCATGTGTACCCTTAGGTATATAAAACATGGTCCCCAGGGGTACCCAGACCTGTGGGACAAATTAGTACATCTTCTTGGAGCAATCATGTCATTCACTTGGAGAAAAAAGTTTTGAATGGCTGAATGTTTGTATTCTTTGTCATAAGAAAGGGCAAGCAAAAGTCTGATATTTTCCCCTGTTGGATAATGAATTTCTTTCTTTTTTTGTTTTTTGCACAGATATGGAGAGCGATGTGGGGAAATGTATTGAATGTGTTTTTGTTGTTACTGTGGCCCCTTTGGTGTTATTATTGCCATCCCATCTATGTGGAACTTCTGTTTTATATTTTAATTCACCTTTATTAAATAAGCACATATATAGTATTAGATTTGTGCCAGATAGTATTTAAGTGGTTTGTAAATGTGAACTTATAGTAACTAAGAAATGGCTGGGCATGGTAGGTCATGCCTGTAATCCTAGCACTCTGGAAAGCCAAGGTGGGAGGATCCCTTGAGTTTAGGAGTTTGAGACCAGGCTGAGCAAAAGCAAGACCATACCTGTACTAAAAATAGAAAAAAAAAATTAGCCAGGTGTGGTGGAGAGCATCTGTAGTCTCAGCCTACTCAGGAGGCTGAACGAGGAGGATCACTTGAACCCACAAGTTCAAAGTTGCTGTGAATGAGGCTGATAAAACAGCACTCTAGCCTGGGCAACAGAGTAAGACTCTGTCTTTAAAAAAAAAAAAGACATGATTGACATTAACATTATAATCCTCATTTTACAGAGAACAATACTGAGGTCCAGAATCACTTAAGTAACTTACAGCTAGTAGAGACATCTGTGGTTCTGACCTGGGTGATTTAGCACCAGAGTCTGTCCATTTAACCACTAACCGCACTGCCTCTCAGGCTCTTGCCGAACTGCAGTGGGTGTATGCACAGCTGTGCTCTTTTGACAATTTATAGGATTTAAATGATGTTTTGCCTACCTTAATGTTATGACTCAATCAGATGTAATGGCTTGCAAGGTGTGCCTGCTCCACATTTGTGACATTATGAACTTTTTTTTTTGATTTATGTTTGCTTGCTTTTATTAAATAAAATCTATTGGTTCTAAAAATTGATACCATTTCTGAGTTAATTACATGTACTGAAATACTTTTTATTAAGCCCTTTTCTCTCCCCCAAATGACTTCTGCCAAGCTAATGCAAGACCAATAATGCAAGAATGCCAAACATCCTAATTTGTATGATTTTGGTGTCATCTTAGCACTTATCTTTTAAAGAAACAAACAAACAAACACAAACTGTTATTAAAAACACCATCCTCTAGTGCAATTATGAGTGTACACACACACACACATAGATGGAAGATAAATAATAAATTATTACTGGAATCCCCATTTCCTTCAACAAAGTTAAGAAACAAAGCCTTACTTCTCCAAAAAGCCCACTATGGGGGCTTGTAAACAGTATGTATGTATGTATTTATTATTATTTTTTGCAGTTTTTGGCCGGGGCTGGGTTTGAACCTGCCACCTCTGGTATATGGGGCTGGTGCCCTACTCCTTTGAGCCCCAGGCACTGTCCACCAGTATGTATTATTTTGACATTCATGTTTATCTTTACCTCACTTGGCTTTATAGTTTTACTATCTATAAATCTATCTCTAAATAATGCATCTCTAAATATATCTATTTTTGATCTCTATCTAAAGGGAATCCTACTGATGACTTGCTTTTTTCCCCCTCACTATCATGTTGTTGAAATTTATTCCCATTAGTGAGTTTAGCTGTGTTTACTCATTGTTACTCATGTGTTATGTTTGACTATGTCACACCATTCATTTGCCCATACAGTGTTGATGGGCCTTGAGTTCTTCTCAGTTTTGATCTGTCACAAACAGTGGTGATCTAGTTATGAGTGATATTGGCCACATGAAACAAAAGTTTTCTGGAATATATGATCATTAAGTATGCATGCTTTTAGCTTCAATGGATGAACCTTGGAAACATTACACCAAGTCAAATAATCTGAACACAAAAGAACACTTATTGCATGATTCCATTGGCATAAAATGCCCAGAGTAGGAAAACTATAGAGTTAAAGAGTAGATCAGTGGTTACCAGAGACTAGGGGAGAAGAAGAAATGGGAAATGATTAGTAATAGGGGATGAGATTTATTTCCTTCCTTGACAGAGTCTTATTCTGTTGCTCTCAGTAGAGTGCAATAGCATTATCCTAGCTCACAGAAACCTCAGACTCCTGGGTTCAAATGATCCTCCTGTCTCAGCCTCCCAAGTAGCTGGGACTACAGGGACCCTCCATAACACCCAGCTAATTTTTCCATTTTTAGTGGAGATGGGGTCTTGCTCTTGCTCAGGCTGGTTTCAAATTCCTGAGCTTGAGTAATCCATCTGTCTTGGCTTCCCAGAGTACTAGGATTATAGGCACAAGCCACTGTGCCCAGCCTGAAGTTTTGTTTTGAAGTGATAAAAATGGTAATAGTTTTTATATATATATATATATGCATTTATGTGTATGAATAAATATATATATTAGATATTTTTTGTATATATAATGCATATGTATGTGTATACACACACACACACACACCAAAAATCCCTGATTTAAAATGGTGCACTTTATGATAGGTGGAAAAAAAGAATAATCTATGGACACATTGGCCCACACAAAGCAAAAAGTTTTTTTTTTTTAAATTTTAAAGAAAACTTTGGCAAATGCTTAAGTAATATGAGCCACCTCCTCCTTTCCTGCCATGTCTCAATCTTCTTTGCTCTGTAGATTGGGCTTTTCCTAGATTAATTTGGTCTTAAATAAATGCTGTGGATGAAGAAGAAGCAGTGCCCTAACCCTCAGGGGTCTAATTAGTCCCTGAGTTCCTTGCAAGAGTGCAGGATCTGCCAGTTGAGAAGGAGAGGAGAGAAGTCTCCCTTTCTTGCTTTGTCCAATGTTCTTTCACAGAAAAGTGACCCCAGATGCATCATTAATTTCCAATCGAATTTTTCTGCCACCTGCATACTCCCCAGCTCTTCTTTATTTGGGGCAGGAAAAGGGTTGGTGGATTACATGTAATTATCCTATAGTTTTAAAAAACAAACATAAATATAAACCCTCCTGATGATTTCATTATCTATTTTAGGTTACATAAAATAATTAAAGTTTTTCTTATTTATTTTTGTCCAACATAGGATCAGAAAGGGTTTTAACACAAGGAGACGGAAGGTGGAAGGTAAGAGCTCACCTTTCCGCAGTAGAAGATGTCCTCCCTCCGCACCTTTCCTTCTTCTATCTTCTCCTGGATGGCTTCCCCGACTTCGCGCTCGTTTCTGTAGAGGTAGGCCCCGTCAATGTGCCTGTACCCCACATCGATGGCAACCTTCACTGATGTTGCACAGATCCCCTTACGGGTCTGAAACAACAAGGAGGTTGGGGTTGGAGAAAAGAGAAATGGGTCTTTCTTTTAATCATCATTATTAGGACATTTTGCACATTGTTTTATAGCTAAAATAACACATTTTGCTGGGAATAGTGCCTCATGCCTGTAATCCCAGCACTTTGGTAGGCCAAGATGGAAGGATCATCTGAGCCCAGGGGTTTGAGACAAGCCTGAGCAAGAGTGAGGCCCTGTCTGTACAAAAAATAGAAAAATTAGCTGGGCACAGTGGAGTGAGACTCTAGTCCCAGTTACTTGGGAGGCTGAGGCAGGAGGATCACTTGAGCCCTCAGGAATTGGAGGTTGCCAGGAGCTATGATGATGCCCTAGTACTATAGCTAAAGGACCCATTTCCAGTTCCATGTTGTTGGGAGGGGAAGATGATATCCTGTCTTCAGGAGAAACTGGCCTCTGTGGAGCCTCCCCTCCTCCACAAGGAGACTCTATTCATTCTAGGTCTGCCCTCGCTTTTATGGCTTCTGGTGATTTGATCAATTTTACTTGTGACTGGAGATTTCACTGAAGTCCTGTCAAAGGAGGACACAAGCTAAATTATAAGACAGAAATTTAGGTAAATAATCTGAGGTCTATCCATGGAATGGAATATGACCAAGTGATAAAAAGGAATGAATGAACTATTGATACACATGATGTGAATGAATCCTAAAATAATTATACTGAGTGAAAGAAATAAATACTGGCTCCAAACAACAAGTACTTTGTGGCTAGAGGAATACTTGAGAATTGATGTCTGTGTTCATTATCTTCATTGTGATGATGGTTTCCCAGAAAGAGGATGAAACCCTGAAGGAACTTCAGGCCTGGACAACATGTGTAATGGGAGGAGGAGAGTATGGGTGGGGTGGACCTCGGGAGGGCTGCGCCAGGAGAGAGGTCCAGTGCAGACTGGGTAAAAGAATTTGTGGATATGGGAACCTATCTTCTGATCAATGATATAACACCTCAGGAAAAAAAATGCTAACGTTCTACCAGCATAGCTCTTGAAAGCCAGGAAAACATAATTATTCCCACTAAAGTAGACATTCCAGAAATACTACGGCAGGTGGTCAGCAAGCTCCAACAGGAGGACAGACTAGCGAGGATGCACTGTGTAATGCCAGAAAACCCACCAGTGGTAGATGTTTTGCAGCAGGGCCCAGAGGACACTCCCTTTGCCAAAGAGGTAGGAATGCTTCAGTAACACAATCACCAGAAGTGTTGAGCTCAGTTGCACCTGTCCTCTGTAGACCAAAGAGGACTGTGGGATGTGTTGTAAAACTGGGTTTATTATTAAATTAGGAATGATGGAATTTGAAATAATAGAGGTCACATGGCAGTACTTAACCTCGGATGTGAGATGGGCACAATCTAACGAGTGGTCGCCAGACAGCATGACTTGCAGGGAGCTTTGGAGACAGTTGAAAAGCCAAGAAATCCCTAGGGTAGGGCTACCAGGTAAAATATTGGGTGCCCAGTTAAATTGGAATTTCAGATGAGGATGAGCAAGAAATAGCTTTTAGCAAAAATATGCTCCAAAGATTCAATTAGACATTTTTACACCTTAAAGTCATTCACTGTCTATCTGAAATTCAAATTTACCTGGATATATCATATATTTATTTGCTAAATCTAACAACCCTACCCTAAGGGCACATTTGATGGGCAGCCAACAAGGGCAGTGCTTAACTTACACAAACCAAGGAACTGGCATTCAGGAATGAACTATTGGAAGCTTGATGTAAGTTCTTTAAAGGCACTGGGAAAAGCATTAAGGAAGCACAATACTCAGAAGGCTTTTTCAGATTCTAGATGCAACATATTCCACACTCATGGTACTATTCTACCCATTTACTGAGTGGCATGAATACTGCCAGGTTTGAGGAAGCCTAGAGTGGAAAAGGGCTATGCAGAAGCTCTAGGTGTTACCATAAGCATCCCTGTCACTTAGGCCATTTGACTCAGAAGGTTCTCTGGTCTCAGAGTTTGTATGTGGAGTTCACATACAAACCCCAGGGGGGAATTGCGATGTTATAACATCTACATTGGTGACATTGGTACTCAGCCCTGTAGAGATAGTATATCTCGCCACAGGACCCGATGTGCCCATGTGGCCAGAGCTGCCCACCATGAGCTAGGTGACATAAATTTGGGTGAGTCAGTGGAAATCCATTGTAAAATGCACCTATTACATTTGTGATTGAACACAAGCTGCATAAGACAACATGCCATCCAGATGTCCAAAGTCTGAATGAGTCGCCATGCTTAAAAATTAATGATGACATTTTTCTCTGAAAAATGTTAGAAGGTCAGGCCACCCTTGGACCCTTGATTATGCTTCTGCAGTGGAGAAGCTGCCACCCTCTGTGAGATGGTGTGTGAGATGGCTGAAGCTCTAATTACCGTGTCTTCTGCAATAGTCCCCAAAGTGTTGATTGCATTTTTTCTCTTTTCTTACAGGAAAGAAAATAAAACATCAGAACAGGAACATGGAATAATTTGTAGGCTCAGCTGTAGGACCATTTATCCAGCCTGACCCGTTCGGATAGAGCTAGTGAGACCACCCTTGCTGTGTCTTCAGCTTAAAAACAGATATGAAAAAATTACTTGGTGTGAGAGCAAGGTTTTGCCTTCCCCAAGTGGAACAAACTCCCATGGGAGTTGTATTCAACTTAGGCCAGTTTTGAGCTCTGGGCCTTGGGAAGCATTTATAACTCACACGTCTCTTGACATATCTTGACCTAATAAAACATGATGGCCCTAAGGAAAAAAATTGTTTTTTCTAGTGTGGTAGTCAATGTACCCTGTAGGGACAGGAAAAAGTGTTTGGGCTTTCTTTCCCTTGGCCTTGTGAAAGGTGCCTTGTGCTTGACCTGGACAGATTTAACAGGGTACAGGGAAGTCATGCTCAGGTAACCGCTGTTTGACTTGTTGCCACTTTTGTTCCCCCTGGGTGTAAAGGTGCACAGCCCTTTCCTCTGTGCAGATTGTAGATCACAGATTGCGAAGTGTAACTTAGCTCCCGGCCACCAGGAGCCAAGGCAGACTTGCCGTCCTTGCTCCTCCTGCCTCCTAAGCCTGTTACTCCTGCCCTCCAAGCCTGAGTTTCTCTCCCGTCTGGCCGAATTAGAGCACTGGCATTAAACCCCTCTTAGGGGCAAAATAGCCTGAATATTTCAGGCTTTACCTGGCTACTCAAGAGCCTGGACTTCACTTCTCCTTTGTCCCTTATGTAAAGCCTTTGGTTCACTCTCCAATTCTGACAACTTGCTGTAGCTGCTGAAATCTCAGCTAGGGCCACTTGAGAAGGAATATGCCTCATCCTACCTTGCTAGGCCACTTCTTGCCCGTAGCTTGAAGTCCCTTTGATGTACCCCTTAACTAGATTTGCTCTTTGTTTCTTTCATCTTTGAGCAAGCATTATCTCTTTTAAGGCCCTTGATTTCCCCTTTATTCATTAGTTATCTGTGCTTTTATTTTTTTCTGCATTCAAGCTCCCCTCTTACAGATACTAAGTCCCTTGCATCCAGCTCATTGTGTTGATCCTTGCATGTGGTAAGCACACGATAAATATGTATGGAACTATTGCCTGTTATCTGGAATAGTTACCGTTGGTCTTGAATTTGTGTCATCTGCCTGCTGGGCAACATTCTTGAGTTCTACCTGAAGTTTTTGATTAGATGGAGGGACATTAACTGAATTTATTTCTATCAAAGCAGAAAAGAAAGGATAAAACAGGACCCAAATTTCTCACCCTCAGACACACCTGGATGGAGCTATCAGGAGAGGGACGGAAAGAAGGGACACCTGCCGGATAGCTGCTAAGGAATATTCCGTCCAGCATGCGAGCTCCCATAGGGACAAGTCACACAGGCAGTTTGAACATTGTCACTTTCCTCAGTGATCCAGTGAGGTAATATAGAGCACTTGGGACCACTGAAAGTTGGTTCCATCTCGAATGTGTTGAATCCTCAGGCATAAACCTTTATGATTAAGTAGCATATTTAGAGGGAAAAAAATCTTTTTAAGTTGGGAGAAGCTGGTCTGGTTGGCCTCACTCCGCTCTTCCAACCTCCTTCCCACAGTCCCCACCTCCACATGTTCTAGTGGAAGAGCGACAAGGTGGAACCTGAGGGACCTCCAGCTTCTGCTCCAGTAGCCGCGCTGTCCCCCCCAGCTCCCCACCCCACCCCCACACACGCACCCCGCTGCTCTCTAACTACCACATCCAAACCAAACAGAATCCTCGGGCAAATACTGACAGACTTGGCTCTGTGAACAAAATCTGTTAAAGAGTAGCCTGAACCCAATATGAAGCCACAGAGAGACAGCTCCATGCTCGCACAAAATAGAAACACAATGTAATTCAAGTAAGGGGAGGGATAGAAGGGAGAGAGGGCAGGAGGGAGGGGGTGTGGTGTGTTCTCACCTAAGGGGCAGGAGGTAAGGGCTTCTGGTATACCTCCAGGTGAAGAGTTAAACTACAACTTGGACTTTGCCTGACAAACTCAAAACAAGATATCCTAATCACTTACGTCGTACTAAACTGAAATTTAAAAAAAAGGTTAATGTGAATCTGTCATTGACCTTCTACCTCTTGTGGGATGAAAGGTTTTGAAAAGAATCTTGGTGTGCCAAGTGGAGGGGGCTAAATTCAGGCATCCGACCTCACCTCTAGGACTAAAGCTGTGAAGTTAAGTCTAACTTAGTACTTTTATTTCAGGGTGGTAGAAGTGGGCATGGCCGAGCCTATCCTCTGCCCCACCAGCCCTACCATGGATGACTAAAGAGTTTGGGAATCATGAGGCCTGGGACAGAAAGCCTTGCTTGCATCTGTTCTCAGATGCGTCCATCTCCCCACTCCGCATGTCTCTCCTTAACCCCATCCCTACCCCTTGCCTGCCTCAAATCTTCCAGAAACATGTCACATATTTTTATTTACATTAAAGTTTCCGACTTTATGAGACAGACTCATAAACCCCACGTAATACTTTGCAGTTGATGATAGTTCTGGGTACAAATGTGGTTGGTGTGTGTATGATCACTTCTAATAGTGTTCGTCTTATGTCAAATTCGCTAAGTGTGGTATGTCTTATCTTCTGAGTGGGAAATGACATGTGACTGCTTTTGAATGTCTCCAACCCATAGCATTTAATATTACTAGGCACATAATAGGTGCTTTATAATACTTATTGGTAGACACAGCCCCCAACCTCACAGAATTTCAGAATATATCTGTGTGTATACCCAGACACACACATTCTGGCCTCCTAATGTGTCCTGCCTCAACTCCACTTCTCTGCCTGGCTAACTCGTACTTAGCTGCAGAGATTTCATTCATACATGATCACTCAAATTTCCTTAGCATTTCCACACGTGCCACTGTTTATTCTCATAAGCAGCATGAAATGAGGAAAAATATTCTTCTAATAAACTAAAACTTCACCAAGTTATAAAGGAAGCCCATTTCAATCTCTATGATCATTCTTTTTTTCTTTTTTTTTGAGGCAGAGTCTGCCTTGGTCATCCCAGCCTAGAATGCTGTGGCATCAGCCTAGCTCACAGCAATCCCAAACTCCAGAGTTCAGGTGACCTTCCTGCCTTGGTCTCCTGAGGAGCTGGGACTGCAGGCTCCCACCCTATGGTGCCCAGGCTAAATTTTCTAATTTTTTGTTTAGTAGACAGGGTTCTCACTCTTGCTCAGGCTGTTCTCAAAGTCCTGAGCTCAAGTGCCCTCCCTCCTGGGCCTCCCGGCAGATTATAGGTGTGGACTACAGCATCAGTCGTATGGCCAATTTTAATTGTTTTCTTTCCTATGTTTTCAGAGCCATACTGTTTGTAGTTCTAGGATACCATCCATCCTTATTGTCATTGCTCTACAATTAGTTGATAAGGAGTCTGCCTCCTCCATTCAATTTTCTTTTTTCTTTTCTTTTTTTGAGACAGAGTCTCACTTTGTCACCCTGGGTAGAGTGCTCTGGTGTCACAGCTCATGACATAAGGAACCTCCAACTCTTGGGCTTAAGTGATTCTCTTGCCTTAGAGATGAGGTCTTGCTCTGGCTCAGGGTGGTCTTGAACCTGTGAGCTCAGACAATCCACCCACCTTGGCTTCCCAGAGTGCTGGGATTACAAGTAGGAGCCACCTTGCCCCCTGGCCCTCCATTCAATTTTCAATCCCTAGATAACACAGGTACTATTCTCTTTATATTTGAAGCTTCTATAGTCTAATAATTTAGGCATGGTAGGGATTTATTAAGTGTTTATTAGATTGAACTAAAAATGCTCAAAGGTTAAAAAAAAAATCATAAGCCATAAACACACACATTTCACATGCTTCAGTTTACTCTAGTAAGTGGCACTGGCGTAATCTCACTAAAGGACACAGAAAGATCTCATTTTCTAAGGCAAACAAATTTTTAACCATTAACTGATTTAATTTAAACTTCGGATCAATACCCTCAGTCAAACAGCCGTCCTCAACAATTGTTTTCATTATTATGAGATCCAATTGAAATAAATTGCAGATTATGCTTTAGGAAAGCGTTAAAGTAAGACAGAAAGAGAGAGAGAGAGAGAGAGGAAAACTTACTGAGTTCGGTTTTGAGAAGGTACCAAGTCCAATAATGGGAATGCTGTTTCCGTCACTTAAAGGTATGCGGTGATTTGCAGCACTGAGGTTCATCTTGGAGACAGAATCCGAGGTTTCAGCTTTCTAGGAATGATTCTGAACACAGCAGTGAGTCTTTCTGAAAAGATGTCCTAGAGCCTATTTAATCAAAGAAAGGAGGACTAGGGGGAGGGGCCAAGTAAAGGAAAAGAGATCAACCGATAGATCTATTTCTCAACCTGGTTTTATTTTATCCCAGGAAAAAAGTTCTAAGCATGGGATTTTTCCCTAGAAATCCTAAGCACAATTATCCTTTGAACTTCATCAGAGGTTCACTTCTCTGCAAATACTAAAACTCAAAAGGAGGCTCAGCACCCATAGCACAGTGGTTATGGCACCAGCCACGTACACAGAGGCTGGTGGGTTCGAACCCAGCCTGGGCCAGCTGAACAACAATGACAGCTGCAACAAAAAAAATAGCTGGGCATTGTGGAGGGTGCCTGTAGTTCCAGCTACTTGGGAGGCTGAGGCAAGAGAATCACCTAAGCCCCTTGAGCTGTGATGCCATGGCACTCTACTGAGGGTGACATAGTGAGACTCTATCTCAAAAAAAAAGTCAAGAGAAAACACATCTACCTACCTATGTTTTTATTGGGGTTGCGGCTCAAATACCCCCCCCCCCCCCACAATATGGTGGTTTTCCATATGTTGAACTAAAAAAGATGCCTCAAGTTCTCTCTGAACTCCTGCCTCCTGCTGTCTCTCTCAAAGCACAGGACTCTCTGAACTTGCCATATCTGCTTAATTCCAGACTTACCAGAGAAGAAAACAATTACTTCTGGTCTCTTTCCAGAACTTTTATTAATTGAACACATATCTCAGGAAAGAGGACTGAAGTCTATCAATAAACCCAGACTTCTGTCACAAACACTTGTTTGGTCTGCAAGCCCAATGGATCCCAATCCATCCCAGACCACTCATTGTATATCCTTCAAGCCCACCGAATTCTCCCTTATAATCATTTATTGCCCCTGAATAGAATTCTTCTTTTCCTTCCTCTTATAATCTCTTTTGTCAGGATCCAAGTCCCCATTCTTCTGGAACTTCAAGATAGTGTATAGGCATAAGGGTGAAGGGAAGATCCTTCAAATGTTTGTTGAAAAATCAACTTGAAAAACACAGATTAAGTCAGGTGTAATTACTCAATGCCTACAATTTCAAAACTCAGGGAAGTTAAAGTGGGAAGATCACTTGAGGCCAAGATTTCAAGACCAGCCTGGTCAACATAGTGAGACTCCATATCTAAAAAAAAATATATATTTAGCTGGATATGATGGCATGCACCTGTAGTTCTAGCTACTCATGAGGCTGAGGTGGAGTCCCTTGAACCCAGGAGGTTGCAACTGTGATTATTATTAGAGTAGGTAGTCACTTAGGTATGAGCAAGGGAGGAAGGAATGGAAAAGTTACTTAACTAGCTTGAACAAATAGCCATTCAACAAACAGACCCCAGGAGAGGAAAAGAGTAATCAATTTCCCAGTGTTGCACATGTACAAAGTTACTCAAAAGTTGCCATGTGTAGGGAAAAAAGGAAGTTGTAGCTAAATGTAGCTTAATTTACAAGATACTCATTATAAAAGTTTATAAAGAAGTGGCAAACACATAGGGAATATTTTGCAAATATTTGGTAAAATTTTGTAACAAATATTTTATAAATGAAGGTACATTTAGCTACACTTTCCTACTCCCCCTATAAATGGTGACTTTGGGGACATCTTTTATAACATTCACCTCACAACTATCTTTGACTTCAACAAACAAAGAATAGCAACAGCTTCACAGTTCATGGCACTTGCTCCCTTGGAGCCTTTCTGCTCCCTTTTTTTGAAAGTGTACTCTTTTTTTTTTTTTTTTCATGAAACAAAGTTTCACTCTGTTGCCCAGGCTAGAGTGCTATGGCCTCAGCCTAGCTCACAGAAACCTCAAACTTCTGGGCTCACACAATCCTCCTGCCTCAGCCACCTGAGTAGCTGTTACTACAGGCGTCTACCACAATGCCCAACCAATTTTGTCTGTTTTTAGTAGAAACAGGGTTTCACGCTTGTTCAGGCATGTCTTGAACTCCTAAGCTGAGGGGATCCTCCCACCAGGGCCCCCCAAAGTGCAAGGGTTATAAGCCTGAGCCACCACATGCAGCTGAGAGCAGTACTCTGACTTCTGCACAAGCCCTTCCTAAGCCTGTCCACCTTCACTCAATAAACTAGCCACTATCGCTTGGTTGTATTTACATCCTAAAATTCCCTTCTTCAATATTAGCAAGAATCTCTATGCAGGTAACACAGTGAAACTATTGCATTCTACCCTGGGCAACAGTGTCAGAGTATGTGCCAAAATAAATAAACAAATAAGTAGGCAGCACCCATAGCTCAGTGGGTAGGGCGCTGGCCACATACACCAAGGCTGGTGGTTTCGAACCTGGCCTGGGCCTGCTAAACAACAATGGCAACTGCAACAAAAAACAGCTGGGTGTTGTGGTGGGCACCTATCGTCCCAGCTATTTGGAAGACTGAGGCAAGAGAATTGCTTAAGCCCAAGAGTTTGAGTTTGCTGTGAGCTGTGATACCACAGCACTCTCCCCAGGGAGACCATTTGAAACTCTGTCTCAAAAAAAAAAATTAATTAAAAAATAAATAAATAAGTAAAAGGCAGATTAACTGGAGAAAAGGCATACAAATTTATTTAACCTGGATATATGGATACATGGGAGTGAAGACCCAGGCCCATGCTGGGACTCAGTAAACCGTAGCCAAAATGCAGGTCTCCGAAGCAAGAGTTTTTTCCTGATCTTCTCTTGCCCTCTCATCTCTCAGTCCTGTTCTCCCAAAAGGCGAGCCACAGAAACTAGCATTGCTCTTCCCTCAGGTGGGTCATGAAAACAAGAGCCCTTTTTCTCTCAAATACACCATAAAACCTAAACATTTTACCCTAATTTTCTCCCTCTCTTTTGGTGTAAAAACTATCCATAGAGAATTTATCTGACCTACCTAGTTTGGCTGCAGATCTTTTTTTTTTTTTTTTATTGATTGATCTCTGTATACATTGATGCAAATATGGGGTACATTGTGCTGTTTCATATACAATTTGAAACACCTTCATCAAGCTGGTTAACACAAATTTCATGTCATTTGGTTAATCATTGTATCAACACATTTATATTCTAGTTCTAGAAAAGTTCACTTGTACCCTTATTAGACAGATATATAGGTAATCTTTCCCATCACCCTCCCACCACCCATCCACCCTTCTCCCCTCCCC